>JAUKNL010000709.1:0-25523 GCA_030765065.1 Deroplatys truncata | reverse complement strand
AAAAATCGTGTTTTCTTGAGTTTTTTCAAAGTGCGGAAAAGTCATATAAATGGACATATCGGACCATAATACACCTTAAAATAGCAATAAAACTGAGTTTACGTTAAGTCAAGAAATAAAACATTTTACTCTCTAGTGAGAGAAAAATCGTGTTTTCTTGACTTTTTTCAAAGTGCGGAAAATGCATATAAATGGACATATTCACACCATTAGTCACCTTTAAATAGCAATAAAAGTGAGTTTCCGACAAGTCATGAAATAAGAATTTTTACTCTGTAGTGAGCGAAAAAATCGTGTTTTCTTGACTTTTTTTCAAAGTGCGGAAAAGTCATATAAATGTAAATATAAGACCATAATACACCTTTAAATAGCACTTAAAGTGAGTTTCCGACATGTCATGAAATAAGAATTCTTACTCTCTAGGTGAGCGAAAAATCGTGTTTTCTTGACTTTTTTCAAAGTGCGGAAAAGTCATATAAATGGACATATCACACCATAAAACACCTTTAAATAGCAATAAAAATGAGTTTCCGACAAGTCATGAAATAAGAATTTTTACTCTCTGGTGAGCGAAAAATCGTGTTTTCTTGACTTTTTTCAAAGTGCGGAAAAGTCATATAAATGGACATATCGGACCATAATACACCTTAAAATAGCAATAAAACTGAGTTTACGTTAAGTCAAGAAATAAAACATTTTACTCTCTAGTGAGCGAAAAATCGTGTTATCTTGACTTTTTTCAAAGTGCGGAAAATGCATATAAATGGACTTATCACACCATAATATACCTTTAAATAGCAATAAAAGTGAGTTTCCGACTAGTCATGAAATAAGAATTTTTACTCTCTAGTGAGCGTAAAATCGTTTTTTCTTAATTTTTTTAAAAGTGCGGAAAAGTCATACAAATCGACATATCAGACCATAATACACCTTAAAATAGCAATAAAACTGAGTTTACGTTAAGTCAAGAAATAAAAAATTTTACTCTCTAGTGAGCGAAAAATCGTGTTTTTTGACTTTTCTCAAAGTGCGGAAAAGTCATATAAATGTAAATATAAGACCATAATACACCTTTAAATAGCACTTAAAGTGAGTTTCCGACAAGTCATGAAATAAGAATTTTTACTCTCTGGTGAGCGAAAAATCGTGTTTTCTTGGCTTTTTTCAAAGTGCGGAAAAGTCATATAAATGGACATATCGGACCATAATACACCTTAAAATAGCAATAAAACTGAGTTTACGTTAAGTCAAGAAATAAAACATTTTACTCTCTAGTGAGCGAAAAATCGTGTTTTCTTGACTTTTTTCAAAGTGCGGAAAATGCATATAAATGGACATATCACACCATAATATACCTTTAAATAGCACCCAAAGTGAGTTTCCGAAAAGTCATGAAATAAGAATTTTTACTCTCTAGTGAGCGAAAAATGGTGTTTTCTTGACTTTTTTCAAAGTGCTGAAAAGTCATATAAATGGACATATCACACCATAATTCACCTTAAAATAATAATAAAAATGAGTTTCCGACAAGTCATGAAATAAGAAATTTTACTCTCAAGTGAGCGAAAAATCATGTTATCTTGACTTTTTTCAAAGTGCGGAAAAGTCATATAAATCGACATATTAGACCATAATACACCTTAAAATAGCAATAAAAGAGAGTTTACGTTAAGTCAAGAAATAAGAATTTTTACTCTCTAGTGAGCGTAAAATCCTGTTTTATTGACTTTTTTCAAAGTGCGGAAAAGTCACATAAATGGACATATAAGACCATAATACACCGTTAAATAGCACTTAAAGTGAGTTTCCGACATGTCATGAAATAAGAATTTTTACTCTCTGGTGAGCGAAAAATCGTGTTTTCTTGACTTTTTTCAAAGTGCGGAAAATGCATATAAATGGACATATCGGACCATAATACACCTTAAAATAGCAATAAAACTGAGTTTACGTTAAGTCAAGAAATAAAACATTTTACTCTCTAGTGAGCGAAAAATCGTGTTTTCTTGACTTTTTTCAAAGTGCGGAAAATGCATACAAATGGACATATCACACCATAATACACCTTAAAATAGCAATAAAAGAGAGATTACGTTAAGTCAAGAAATAAGAACTTTTACTCTCTAGTGAGCGTAAAATCGTGTTTTCTTGACTTTTTTTAAAAGTGCGGAAAAGTCATATAAATCGACATATCGGACCATAATACACCTTAAAATAGCAATAAAACTGAGTTTACGTTAAGTCAAGAAATAAAACATTTTACTCTCTAGAGAGCGAAAAATCGTGTTTTCTTGACTTTTTTCAAAGTGCGGGAAAATGCATATAAACGGACATATCACACCATAATACACCTTAAAATAGCAATAAAAGAGAGTTTACGTTAAGTCAAGAAATAAGAACTTTTACTCTCTAGTGAGCGTTAAATCGTGTTTTCTTGACTTTTTTTAAAAGTGCGGAAAAGTCATATAAATCGACATATCGGACCATAATACACCTTAAAATAGCAATAAAAGAGAGTTTACGTTAAGTCAAGAAATAAGAATTTTTACTCTCTAGTGAGCGTAAAATCGTGTTTTATTGACTTTTTTTCAAAGTGCGGAAAAGTCATATAAATGGACATATAAGACCATAATACACCGTTAAATTGCACTTAAAGTGAGTTTCCGACATGTCATGAAATAAGAAATTTTACTCTCTGGTGAGCGAAAAATCATGTTATCTTGACTTTTTTCAAAGTGCGGAAAAGTCATATAAATGGACATATCGGACCATAATACACCTTAAAATAGCAATAAAACTGAGTTTACGTTAAGTCAAGAAATAAAACATTTTACTCTCTAGTGAGCGAAAAATCGTGTTTTCTTGACTTTTTCAAAGTGCTGAAAAGTCATATAAATGGACATATCACACCATAATTCACCTTAAAATAATAATAAAAGTGAGTTTCGACAAGTCATGAAATAAGAAATTTTACTCTCAAGTGAGCGAAAAATCATGTTATCTTGACTTTTTTCAAAGTGCGGAAATGTCATATAAATCGACATATTAGACCATAATACACCTTAAAATAGCAATAAAAGAGAGTTTACGTTAAGTCAAGAAATAAGAATTTTTACTCACTAGTGAGCGTAAAATCGTGTTTTATTGACTTTTTTCAAAGTGCGGAAAAGTCATATAAATGGACATATAAGACCATAATACACCGTTAAATAGCACTTAAAGTGAGTTTCAGACATGTCATGAAATAAGAAATTTTACTCTCTGGTGAGAGAAAAAATCGTGTTTTCGTGACTTTTTTTCAAAGTGCGGTAAAGTCATATAAATGGACATATCGGACCATAATACACCTTAAAATAGCAATAAAACTGAGTTTACGTTAAGTCAAGAAATAAAACATTTTACTCTCTAGTGAGCGAAAAATCGTGTTTTCTTGACTTTTTTCAAAGTGCGGAAAATGCATACAAATGGACATATCACACCATAATACACCTTAAAATAGCAATAAAAGAGAGTTTACGTTAAGTCAAGAAATAAGAACTTTTACTCTCTAGTGAGCGTTAAATCGTGTTTTCTTGACTTTTTTTAAAAGTGCGGAAAAGTCATATAAATCGACATATCGGACCATAATACACCTTAAAATAGCAATAAAACTGAGTTTACGTTAAGTCAAGAAATAAAACATTTTACTCTCTAGTGAGCGAAGAATCGTGTTTTCTTGACTTATTTCAAAGTGCGGAAAATGCATATAAATGGACATATCACACCATAATACACCTTTAAATAGCAATAAAAGTGAGTTTCCGACAAGTCATGAAATAAGAATTTTTACTCTCTGGTGAGCGAAAAATCGTGTTTTCTTCTCTTTTTTCAAAGTGCGGAAAAGTCATATAAATCGACATATTAGACCATAATACACCTTAAAATAGCAATAAAAGAGAGTTTACGTTAAGTCAAGAAATGAGAATTTTTACTCTCTAGTGAGCGTAAAATCATGTTTTCTTGACTTTTTTCAAAGTGCTGAAAAGTCATATAAATGGACATATATACACCTTTAAATAGCACTTAAAGTGAGTTTCCGACAAGTCATGAAATAAGAGTTTTTACTCTCTAGTGATCGAAAAATCTGGTTTTCTTGACTTTTTTCAAAGTGCGGAAAATGCATATAAATGGACATATCACACCATAATATACCTTTAAATAGCACCCAAAGTGAGTTTCCGAAAAGTCATGAAATAAGCATTTTTACTCTCTAGTGAGCGAAAAATGGTGTTTTCTTGACTTTTTTCAAAGTGCTGAAAAGTCATATAAATGGACATATCACACCATAATTCACCTTAAAATAATAATAAAAGTGAGTTTCCGACAAGTCATGAAATAAGAAATTTTACTCTCAAGTGAGCGAAAAATCATGTTATCTTGACTTTTTTCAAAGTGCGGAAATGTCATATAAATCGACATATTAGACCATAATACACCTTAAAATAGCAATAAAAGAGAGTTTACGTTAAGTCAAGAAATAAGAATTTTTACTCTCTAGTGAGCGTAAAATCGTGTTTTATTGACTTTTTTCAAAGTGCGGAAAAGTCATATAAATGGATATATAAGACCATAATACACCGTTAAATTGCACTTAAAGTGAGTTTCCGACATGTCATGAAATAAGAAATTTTACTCTCTGGTGAGCGAAAAATCGTGTTTTCTTGACTTTTTTCAAAGTGCGGAAAAAGTCATATAAATGGACATATCGGACCATAATACACCTTAAAATAGCAATAAAACTGAGTTTACGTTAAGTCAAGAAATAAAACATTTTACTCTCTAGTGAGCGAAAAATCGTGTTTTCTTGACTTTTTTCAAAGTGCTGAAAAGTCATATAAATGGACATATCACACCATAATTCACCTTAAAATAATAATAAAAGTGAGTTTCCGACAAGTCATGAATAAGAAATTTTACTCTCAAGTGAGCGAAAAATCATGTTATCTTGACTTTTTTCAAAGTGCGGAAATGTCATATAAATCGACATATTAGACCATAATACACCTTAAAATAGCAATAAAAGAGAGTTTACGTTAAGTCAAGAAATAAGAATTTTTACTCTCTAGTGAGCGTAAAATCGTCTTTTATTGACTTTTTTCAAAGTGCGGAAAAGTCATATAAATGGACATATAAGACCATAATACACCGTTAAATAGCACTTAAAGTGAGTTTCAGACATGTCATGAAATAAGAAATTTTACTCTCTGGTGAGAGAAAAATCGTGTTTCTTGACTTTTTTCAAAGTGCGGAAAAGTCATATAAATGGACATATCGGACCATAATACACCTTAAAATAGCAATAAAACTGAGTTTACGTTAAGTCAAGAAATAAAACATTTTACTCTCTAGTGAGCGAAAAATCGTGTTTTCTTGACTTTTTTCAAAGTGCGGAAAATGCATACAAATGGACATATCACACCATAATACACCTTAAAATAGCAATAAAAGAGAGTTTACGTTAAGTCAAGAAATAAGAACTTTTACTCTCTAGTGAGCGTAAAATCGTGTTTTCTTGACTTTTTTTAAAAGTGCGGAAAAGTCATATAAATCGACATATCGGACCATAATACGCCTTAAAATAGCAATAAAACTGAGTTTACGTTAAGTCAAGAAATAAAACATTTTACTTTCTAGTGAGCGAAAAATCGTGTTTTCTTGACTTTTTTCAAAGTGCGGAAAATGCATATAAATGGACACATCACACCATAATACACCTTTAAATAGCAATAAAAGTGAGTTTCCGACAAGTCATGAAATAAGAATTTTTACTCTCTGGTGAGCGAAAAATCGTGTTTTCTTCTCTTTTTTCAAAGTGCGGAAAAGTCATATAAATCGACATATTAGACCATAATACACCTTAAAATAGCAATAAAAGAGAGTTTACGTTAAGTCAAGAAATGAGAATTTTTACTCTCTAGTGAGCGTAAAATCATGTTTTCTTGACTTTTTTCAAAGTGCTGAAAAGTCATATAAATGGACATATATACACCTTTAAATACCACTTAAAGTGAGTTTCCGACAAGTCATGAAATAAGACTTTTTACTCTCTAGTGAGCGAAAAATCTTGTTTTCTTGACTTTTTTCAAAGTGCAGAAAATGCATATAAATGGACATATCACACCATAATATACCTTTAAATAGCACCCAAAGTGAGTTTCCGAAAAGTCATGAAATAAGAATTTTTACTCTCTAGTGAGCGAAAAAATGGTGTTTTCTTGACTTTTTTCAAAGTGCGGAAAATGCATATAAATGGACATATCACACCATAATACACCTTTAAATAGCAATAAAAGTGAGTTTCCGACAAGTCATGAAATAAGAATTTTTACTCTCTGGTGAGCGAAAAATCGTGTTTTCTTCTCTTTTTTCAAAGTGCGGAAAAGTCATATAAATCGACATATTAGACCATAATACACCTTAAAATAGCAATAAAAGAGAGTTTACGTTAAGTCAAGAAATGAGAATATTTACTCTCTAGTGAGCGTAAAATCATGTTTTCTTGACTTTTTTCAAAGTGCTGAAAAGTCATATAAAATGAAATATCACACCATAGTTCACCTTAAAATAGTAATAAAAGTGAGTTTCCGACAAGTCATGAAATAAGAATTTTTACTCTGTAGTGAGCGAAAAATCGTGTTTTCTTGACTTTTTCAAAGTGCGGAAAAGTCATATAAATGTAAATATAAGACCATAATACACCTTTAAATAGCACTTAAAGTGAGTTTCCGACATGTCATGAAATAAGAATTCTTACTCTCTAGGTGAGCGAAAAATCGTGTTTTCTTGACTTTTTTCAAAATGCGGAAAAGTCATATAAATGGACATATCACACCATAATACACCTTTAAATAGCAATAAAAATGAGTTTCCGACAAGTCATGAAATAAGAATTTTTACTCTCTGGTGAGCGAAAAATCGTGTTTTCTTGACTTTTTTCAAAGTGCGGAAAAGTCATATAAATGGACATATCGGACCATAATACACCTTAAAATAGCAATAAAACTGAGTTTACGTTAAGTCAAGAAATAAAACATTTTACTCTCTAGTGAGCGAAAAATCGTGTTTTCTTGACTTTTTTCAAAGTGCGGAAAATGCATATAAATGGACATATCACACCATAATATACCTTTAAATAGCAATAAAAGTGAGTTTCCGACAAGTCATGAAATAAGAATTTTTACTCTCTAGTGAGCGTAAAATCGTGTTTTCTTAATTTTTTTAAAAGTGCGGAAAAGTCATATAAATGTAAATATAAGACCATAATACACCTTTAAATAGCACTTAAAGTGAGTTTCCGACAAGTCATGAAATAAGAATTTTTACTCTCTGGTGAGCGAAAAAATCGTGTTTTCTTGGCTTTTTTCAAAGTGCGGAAAAGTCATATAAATGGACATATCGGACCATAATACACCTTAAAATAGCAATAAAACTGAGTTTACGTTAAGTCAAGAAATAAAACATTTTACTCTCTAGTGAGCGAAAAATCATGTTTTCTTGACTTTTTTCAAAGTGCGGAAAATGCATATAAATGGACATATCACACCATAATATACCTTTAAATAGCACCCAAAGTGAGTTTCCGAAAAGTCATGAAATAAGAATTTTTACTCTCTAGTGAGCGAAAAATGGTGTTTTCTTGACTTTTTTCAGTGCTGAAAAGTCATATAAATGGACATATCACACCATAATTCACGTTAAAATAATAATAAAAGTGAGTTTCCGACAAGTCATGAAATAAGAAATTTTACTCTCAAGTGAGCGAAAAATCATGTTATCTTGACTTTTTTCAAAGTGCGGAAAAGTCATATAAATCGACATATTAGACCATAATACACCTTAAAATAGCAATAAAAGAGAGTTTACGTTAAGTCAAGAAATAAGAATTTTTACTCTCTAGTGAGCGTAAAATCGTGTTTTATTGACTTTTTTCAAAGTGCGGAAAAGTCATATAAATGGACATATAAGACCATAATACACCGTTAAATAGCACTTAAAGTGAGTTTCCGACATGTCATGAAATAAGAATTTTTACTCTCTGGTGAGCGAAAAATCGTGTTTTCTTGACTTTTTTCAAAGTGCGGAAAATGCATATAAATGGACATATCGGACCATAATACACCTTAAAATAGCAATAAAACTGAGTTTACGTTAAGTCAAGAAATAAAACATTTTACTCTCTAGTGAGCGAAAAATCGTGTTTTCTTGACTTTTTTCAAAGTGCGGAAAATGCATACAAATGGACATATCACACCATAATACACCTTAAAATAGCAATAAAAGAGAGTTTACGTTAAGTCAAGAAATAAGAACTTTTACTCTCTAGTGAGCGTAAAATCGTGTTTTCTTGACTTTTTTTAAAAGTGCGGAAAAGTCATATAAATCGACATATCGGACCATAATACACCTTAAAATAGCAATAAAAGAGAGTTTACGTTAAGTCAAGAAATAAGAATTTTTACTCACTAGTGAGCGTAAAATCGTGTTTTATTGACTTTTTTCAAAGTGCGGAAAAGTCATATAAATGGACATATCGGACCATAATACACCTTAAAATAGCAATAAAACTGAGTTTACGTTAAGTCAAGAAATAAAACATTTTACTCTCTAGTGAGCGAAAAATCGTGTTTTCTTGACTTTTTTCAAAGTGCTGAAAAGTCATATAAATGGACATATCACACCATAATTCACCTTAAAATAATAATAAAAGTGAGTTTCCGACAAGTCATGAAATAAGAAATTTTACTCTCAAGTGAGCGAAAAATCATGTTATCTTGACTTTTTTCAAAGTGCGGAAATGTCATATAAATCGACATATCACACCATAATACACCTTTAAATAGCAATAAAAGTGAGTTTCCGACAAGTCATGAAATAAGAATTTTTACTCTCTGGTGAGCGAAAAATCGTGTTTTTTGACTTTTCTCAAAGTGCGGAAAAGTCATATAAATGTAAATATAAGACCATAATACACCTTTAAATAGCACTTAAAGTGAGTTTCCGACAAGTCATGAAATAAGAATTTTTACTCTCTGGTGAGCGAAAAATCGTGTTTTCTTGGCTTTTTTCAAAGTGCGGAAAAGTCATATAAATGGACATATCGGACCATAATACACCATAAAATAGCAATAAAACTGAGTTTACGTTAAGTCAAGAAATAAAACATTTTACTCTCTAGTGAGCGAAAAATCGTGTTTTCTTGACTTTTTTCAAAGTGCGGAAAATGCATATAAATGGACATATCACACCATAATATACCTTTAAATAGCACCCAAAGTGAGTTTCCGAAAAGTCATGAAATAAGAATTTTTACTCTCTAGTGAGCGTAAAATCGTGTTTTCTTGACTTTTTTTAAAAGTGCGGAAAAGTCATATAAATCGACACATCGGACCATAATACACCTTAAAATAGCAATAAAACTGAGTTTACGTTAAGTCAAGAAATAAACCATTTTACTCTCTAGTGAGCGAAAAATCGTGTTTTCTTGACTTTTTTCAAAGTGCGGAAAATGCATATAAACGGACATATCACACCATAATACACCTTAAAATAGCAATAAAAGTGAGTTTCCGACAAGTCATGAAATAAGAATTTTTAATCTCTGGTGAGCGAAAAATCGTGTTTTCTTCTCTTGTTTCAAAGTGCGGAAAAGTCATATAAATCGACATATTAGACCATAATAAACCTTAAAATAGCAATAAAAGAGAGTTTACGTTAAGTCAAGAAATGAGAATTTTTACTCTCTAGTGAGCGTAAAATCATGTTTTCTTGACTTTTTTCAAAGTGCTGAAAAGTCATATAAATGGACATATATACACCTTTAAATAGCACTTAAAGTGAGTTTCCGACAAGTCATGAAATAAGTCTTTTTACTCTCTAGTGAGCGAAAAATCTTGTTTTCTTGACTTTTTTCAAAGTGCAGAAAATGCATATAAATGGACATATCACACCATAATATACCTTTAAATAGCACCCAAAGTGAGTTTCCGAAAAGTCATGAAATAAGAATTTTTACTCTCTAGTGAGCGAAAAATGGTGTTTTCTTGACTTTTTTCAAAATGCGGAAAATGCATATAAATGGACATATCACACCATAATACACCTTTAAATAGCAATAAAAGTGAGTTTCCGACAAGTCATGAAATAAGAATTTTTACTCTCTGGTGAGCGAAAAATCGTGTTTTCTTCTCTTTTTTCAAAGTGCGGAAAAGTCATATAAATCGACATATTAGACCATAATACACCTTAAAATAGCAATAAAAGAGAGTTTACGTTAAGTCAAGAAATGAGAATTTTTACTCTCTGGTGAGCGAAAAATCGTGTTTTCTTCTCTTTTTTCAAAGTGCGGAAAAGTCATATAAATCGACATATTAGACCATAATACACCTTAAAATAGCAATAAAAGAGAGTTTACGTTAAGTCAAGAAATGAGAATATTTACTCTCTAGTGAGCGTAAAATCATGTTTTCTTGACTTTTTTCAAAGTGCTGAAAAGTCATATAAAATGAAATATCACACCATAGTTCACCTTAAAATAGTAATATAAGTGAGTTTCCGACAAGTCATGAAATAAGAATTTTTACTCTGTAGTGAGCGAAAAATCGTGTTTTCTTGAGTTTTTTCAAAGTGCGGAAAAGTCATATAAATGGACATATCGGACCATAATACACCTTAAAATAGCAATAAAACTGAGTTTACGTTAAGTCAAGAAATAAAACATTTTACTCTCTAGTGAGAGAAAAATCGTGTTTTCTTGACTTTTTTCAAAGTGCGGAAAATGCATATAAATGGACATATTCACACCATTAGTCACCTTTAAATAGCAATAAAAGTGAGTTTCCGACAAGTCATGAAATAAGAATTTTTACTCTGTAGTGAGCGAAAAATCGTGTTTTCTTGACTTTTTTCAAAGTGCGGAAAAGTCATATAAATGTAAATATAAGACCATAATACACCTTTAAATAGCACTTAAAGTGAGTTTCCGACATGTCATGAAATAAGAATTCTTACTCTCTAGGTGAGCGAAAAATCGTGTTTTCTTGACTTTTTTCAAAGTGCGGAAAAGTCATATAAATGGACATATCACACCATAATACACCTTTAAATAGCAATAAAAATGAGTTTCCGACAAGTCATGAAATATGAATTTTTACTCTCTGGTGAGCGAAAAATCGTGTTTTCTTGACTTTTTTCAAAGTGCGGAAAAGTCATATAAATGGACATATCGGACCATAATACACCTTAAAATAGCAATAAAACTGAGTTTACGTTAAGTCAAGAAATAAAACATTTTACTCTCTAGTGAGCGAAAAATCGTGTTATCTTGACTTTTTTCAAAGTGCGGAAAATGCATATAAATGGACTTATCACACCATAATATACCTTTAAATAGCAATAAAAGTGAGTTTCCGACTAGTCATGAAATAAGAATTTTTACTCTCTAGTGAGCGTAAAATCGTTTTTTCTTAATTTTTTTAAAAGTGCGGAAAAGTCATACAAATCGACATATCAGACCATAATACACCTTAAAATAGCAATAAAACTGAGTTTACGTTAAGTCAAGAAATAAAAAATTTTACTCTCTAGTGAGCGAAAAATCGTGTTTTTTGACTTTTCTCAAAGTGCGGAAAAGTCATATAAATGTAAATATAAGACCATAATACACCTTTAAATAGCACTTAAAGTGAGTTTCCGACAAGTCATGAAATAAGAATTTTTACTCTCTGGTGAGCGAAAAATCGTGTTTTCTTGGCTTTTTTCAAAGTGCGGAAAAGTCATATAAATGGACATATCGGACCATAATACACCTTAAAATAGCAATAAAACTGAGTTTACGTTAAGTCAAGAAATAAAACATTTTACTCTCTAGTGAGCGAAAAATCGTGTTTTCTTGACTTTTTTCAAAGTGCGGAAAATGCATATAAATGGACATATCACACCATAATATACCTTTAAATAGCACCCAAAGTGAGTTTCCGAAAAGTCATGAAATAAGAATTTTTACTCTCTAGTGAGCGAAAAATGGTGTTTTCTTGACTTTTTTCAAAGTGCTGAAAAGTCATATAAATGGACATATCACACCATAATTCACCTTAAAATAATAATAAAAATGAGTTTCCGACAAGTCATGAAATAAGAAATTTTACTCTCAAGTGAGCGAAAAATCATGTTATCTTGACTTTTTTCAAAGTGCGGAAAAGTCATATAAATCGACATATTAGACCATAATACACCTTAAAATAGCAATAAAAGAGAGTTTACGTTAAGTCAAGAAATAAGAATTTTTACTCTCTAGTGAGCGTAAAATCCTGTTTTATTGACTTTTTTCAAAGTGCGGAAAAGTCATATAAATGGACATATAAGACCATAATACACCGTTAAATAGCACTTAAAGTGAGTTTCCGACATGTCATGAAATAAGAATTTTTACTCTCTGGTGAGCGAAAAATCGTGTTTTCTTGACTTTTTTCAAAGTGCGGAAAATGCATATAAATGGACATATCGGACCATAATACACCTTAAAATAGCAATAAAACTGAGTTTACGTTAAGTCAAGAAATAAAACATTTTACTCTCTAGTGAGCGAAAAATCGTGTTTTCTTGACTTTTTTCAAAGTGCGGAAAATGCATACAAATGGACATATCACACCATAATACACCTTAAAATAGCAATAAAAGAGAGATTACGTTAAGTCAAGAAATAAGAACTTTTACTCTCTAGTGAGCGTAAAATCGTGTTTTCTTGACTTTTTTTAAAAGTGCGGAAAAGTCATATAAATCGACATATCGGACCATAATACACCTTAAAATAGCAATAAAACTGAGTTTACGTTAAGTCAAGAAATAAAACATTTTACTCTCTAGAGAGCGAAAAATCGTGTTTTCTTGACTTTTTTCAAAGTGCGGAAAATGCATATAAACGGACATATCACACCATAATACACCTTAAAATAGCAATAAAAGAGAGTTTACGTTAAGTCAAGAAATAAGAACTTTTACTCTCTAGTGAGCGTTAAATCGTGTTTTCTTGACTTTTTTTAAAAGTGCGGAAAAGTCATATAAATCGACATATCGGACCATAATACACCTTAAAATAGCAATAAAAGAGAGTTTACGTTAAGTCAAGAAATAAGAATTTTTACTCTCTAGTGAGCGTAAAATCGTGTTTTATTGACTTTTTTCAAAGTGCGGAAAAGTCATATAAATGGACATATAAGACCATAATACACCGTTAAATTGCACTTAAAGTGAGTTTCCGACATGTCATGAAATAAGAAATTTTACTCTCTGGTGAGCGAAAAATCATGTTATCTTGACTTTTTTCAAAGTGCGGAAAAGTCATATAAATGGACATATCGGACCATAATACACCTTAAAATAGCAATAAAACTGAGTTTACGTTAAGTCAAGAAATAAAACATTTTACTCTCTAGTGAGCGAAAAATCGTGTTTTCTTGACTTTTTCAAAGTGCTGAAAAGTCATATAAATGGACATATCACACCATAATTCACCTTAAAATAATAATAAAAGTGAGTTTCCGACAAGTCATGAAATAAGAAATTTTACTCTCAAGTGAGCGAAAAATCATGTTATCTTGACTTTTTTCAAAGTGCGGAAATGTCATATAAATCGACATATTAGACCATAATACACCTTAAAATAGCAATAAAAGAGAGTTTACGTTAAGTCAAGAAATAAGAATTTTTACTCACTAGTGAGCGTAAAATCGTGTTTTAATGACTTTTTTCAAAGTGCGGAAAAGTCATATAAATGGACATATAAGACCATAATACACCGTTAAATAGCACTTAAAGTGAGTTTCAGACATGTCATGAAATAAGAAATTTTACTCTCTGGTGAGAGAAAAATCGTGTTTTCTTGACTTTTTTCAAAGTGCGGTAAAGTCATATAAATGGACATATCGGACCATAATACACCTTAAAATAGCAATAAAACTGAGTTTACGTTAAGTCAAGAAATAAAACATTTTACTCTCTAGTGAGCGAAAAATCGTGTTTTCTTGACTTTTTTCAAAGTGCGGAAAATGCATACAAATGGACATATCACACCATAATACACCTTAAAATAGCAATAAAAGAGAGTTTACGTTAAGTCAAGAAATAAGAACTTTTACTCTCTAGTGAGCGTTAAATCGTGTTTTCTTGACTTTTTTTAAAAGTGCGGAAAAGTCATATAAATCGACATATCGGACCATAATACACCTTAAAATAGCAATAAAACTGAGTTTACGTTAAGTCAAGAAATAAAACATTTTACTCTCTAGTGAGCGAAGAATCGTGTTTTCTTGACTTATTTCAAAGTGCGGAAAATGCATATAAATGGACATATCACACCATAATACACCTTTAAATAGCAATAAAAGTGAGTTTCCGACAAGTCATGAAATAAGAATTTTTACTCTCTGGTGAGCGAAAAATCGTGTTTTCTTCTCTTTTTTCAAAGTGCGGAAAAGTCATATAAATCGACATATTAGACCATAATACACCTTAAAATAGCAATAAAAGAGAGTTTACGTTAAGTCAAGAAATGAGAATTTTTACTCTCTAGTGAGCGTAAAATCATGTTTTCTTGACTTTTTTCAAAGTGCTGAAAAGTCATATAAATGGACATATATACACCTTTAAATAGCACTTAAAGTGAGTTTCCGACAAGTCATGAAATAAGAGTTTTTACTCTCTAGTGATCGAAAAATCTGGTTTTCTTGACTTTTTTCAAAGTGCGGAAAATGCATATAAATGGACATATCACACCATAATATACCTTTAAATAGCACCCAAAGTGAGTTTCCGAAAAGTCATGAAATAAGCATTTTTACTCTCTAGTGAGCGAAAAATGGTGTTTTCTTGACTTTTTTCAAAGTGCTGAAAAGTCATATAAATGGACATATCACACCATAATACACCTTTAAATAGCAATAAAAGTGAGTTTCCGACAAGTCATGAAATAAGAATTTTTACTCTCTGGTGAGCGAAAAATCGTGTTTTCTTCTCTTTTTTCAAAGTGCGGAAAAGTCATATAAATCGACATATTAGACCATAATACACCTTAAAATAGCAATAAAAGAGAGTTTACGTTAAGTCAAGAAATGAGAATTTTTACTCTCTGGTGAGCGAAAAATCGTGTTTTCTTCTCTTTTTTCAAAGTGCGGAAAAGTCATATAAATCGACATATTAGACCATAATACACCTTAAAATAGCAATAAAAGAGAGTTTACGTTAAGTCAAGAAATGAGAATATTTACTCTCTAGTGAGCGTAAAATCATGTTTTCTTGACTTTTTTCAAAGTGCTGAAAAGTCATATAAAATGAAATATCACACCATAGTTCACCTTAAAATAGTAATAAAAGTGAGTTTCCGACAAGTCATGAAATAAGAATTTTTACTCTGTAGTGAGCGAAAAATCGTGTTTTCTTGAGTTTTTTCAAAGTGCGGAAAAGTCATATAAATCGACATATTAGACCATAATACACCTTAAAATAGCAATAAAAGAGAGTTTACGTTAAGTCAAGAAATGAGAATATTTACTCTCTAGTGAGCGTAAAATCATGTTTTCTTGACTTTTTTCAAAGTGCTGAAAAGTCATATAAAATGAAATATCACACCATAGTTCACCTTAAAATAGTAATATAAGTGAGTTTCCGACAAGTCATGAAATAAGAATTTTTACTCTGTAGTGAGCGAAAAATCGTGTTTTCTTGAGTTTTTTCAAAGTGCGGAAAAGTCATATAAATGGACATATCGGACCATAATACACCTTAAAATAGCAATAAAACTGAGTTTACGTTAAGTCAAGAAATAAAACATTTTACTCTCTAGTGAGAGAAAAATCGTGTTTTCTTGACTTTTTTCAAAGTGCGGAAAATGCATATAAATGGACATATTCACACCATTAGTCACCTTTAAATAGCAATAAAAGTGAGTTTCCGACAAGTCATGAAATAAGAATTTTTACTCTGTAGTGAGCGAAAAATCGTGTTTTCTTGACTTTTTTCAAAGTGCGGAAAAGTCATATAAATGTAAATATAAGACCATAATACACCTTTAAATAGCACTTAAAGTGAGTTTCCGACATGTCATGAAATAAGAATTCTTACTCTCTAGGTGAGCGAAAAATCGTGTTTTCTTGACTTTTTTCAAAGTGCGGAAAAGTCATATAAATGGACATATCACACCATAAAACACCTTTAAATAGCAATAAAAATGAGTTTCCGACAAGTCATGAAATAAGAATTTTTACTCTCTGGTGAGCGAAAAATCGTGTTTTCTTGACTTTTTTCAAAGTGCGGAAAAGTCATATAAATGGACATATCGGACCATAATACACCTTAAAATAGCAATAAAACTGAGTTTACGTTAAGTCAAGAAATAAAACATTTTACTCTCTAGTGAGCGAAAAATCGTGTTATCTTGACTTTTTTCAAAGTGCGGAAAATGCATATAAATGGACTTATCACACCATAATATACCTTTAAATAGCAATAAAAGTGAGTTTCCGACTAGTCATGAAATAAGAATTTTTACTCTCTAGTGAGCGTAAAATCGTTTTTTCTTAATTTTTTTAAAAGTGCGGAAAAGTCATACAAATCGACATATCAGACCATAATACACCTTAAAATAGCAATAAAACTGAGTTTACGTTAAGTCAAGAAATAAAAAATTTTACTCTCTAGTGAGCGAAAAATCGTGTTTTTTGACTTTTCTCAAAGTGCGGAAAAGTCATATAAATGTAAATATAAGACCATAATACACCTTTAAATAGCACTTAAAGTGAGTTTCCGACAAGTCATGAAATAAGAATTTTTACTCTCTGGTGAGCGAAAAATCGTGTTTTCTTGGCTTTTTTCAAAGTGCGGAAAAGTCATATAAATGGACATATCGGACCATAATACACCTTAAAATAGCAATAAAACTGAGTTTACGTTAAGTCAAGAAATAAAACATTTTACTCTGTAGTGAGCGAAAAATCGTGTTTTCTTGACTTTTTTCAAAGTGCGGAAAATGCATATAAATGGACATATCACACCATAATATACCTTTAAATAGCACCCAAAGTGAGTTTCCGAAAAGTCATGAAATAAGAATTTTTACTCTCTAGTGAGCGAAAAATGGTGTTTTCTTGACTTTTTTCAAAGTGCTGAAAAGTCATATAAATGGACATATCACACCATAATTCACCTTAAAATAATAATAAAAATGAGTTTCCGACAAGTCATGAAATAAGAAATTTTACTCTCAAGTGAGCGAAAAATCATGTTATCTTGACTTTTTTCAAAGTGCGGAAAAGTCATATAAATCGACATATTAGACCATAATACACCTTAAAATAGCAATAAAAGAGAGTTTACGTTAAGTCAAGAAATAAGAATTTTTACTCTCTAGTGAGCGTAAAATCCTGTTTTATTGACTTTTTTCAAAGTGCGGAAAAGTCACATAAATGGACATATAAGACCATAATACACCGTTAAATAGCACTTAAAGTGAGTTTCCGACATGTCATGAAATAAGAATTTTTACTCTCTGGTGAGCGAAAAATCGTGTTTTCTTGACTTTTTTCAAAGTGCGGAAAATGCATATAAATGGACATATCGGACCATAATACACCTTAAAATAGCAATAAAACTGAGTTTACGTTAAGTCAAGAAATAAAACATTTTACTCTCTAGTGAGCGAAAAATCGTGTTTTCTTGACTTTTTTCAAAGTGCGGAAAATGCATACAAATGGACATATCACACCATAATACACCTTAAAATAGCAATAAAAGAGAGATTACGTTAAGTCAAGAAATAAGAACTTTTACTCTCTAGTGAGCGTAAAATCGTGTTTTCTTGACTTTTTTTAAAAGTGCGGAAAAGTCATATAAATCGACATATCGGACCATAATACACCTTAAAATAGCAATAAAACTGAGTTTACGTTAAGTCAAGAAATAAAACATTTTACTCTCTAGAGAGCGAAAAATCGTGTTTTCTTGACTTTTTTCAAAGTGCGGAAAATGCATATAAACGGACATATCACACCATAATACACCTTAAAATAGCAATAAAAGAGAGTTTACGTTAAGTCAAGAAATAAGAACTTTTACTCTCTAGTGAGCGTTAAATCGTGTTTTCTTGACTTTTTTTAAAAGTGCGGAAAAGTCATATAAATCGACATATCGGACCATAATACACCTTAAAATAGCAATAAAAGAGAGTTTACGTTAAGTCAAGAAATAAGAATTTTTACTCTCTAGTGAGCGTAAAATCGTGTTTTATTGACTTTTTTCAAAGTGCGGAAAAGTCATATAAATGGATATATAAGACCATAATACACCGTTAAATTGCACTTAAAGTGAGTTTCCGACATGTCATGAAATAAGAAATTTTACTCTCTGGTGAGCGAAAAATCGTGTTTTCTTGACTTTTTTCAAAGTGCGGAAAAGTCATATAAATGGACATATCGGACCATAATACACCTTAAAATAGCAATAAAACTGAGTTTACGTTAAGTCAAGAAATAAAACATTTTACTCTCTAGTGAGCGAAAAATCGTGTTTTCTTGACTTTTTTCAAAGTGCTGAAAAGTCATATAAATGGACATATCACACCATAATTCACCTTAAAATAATAATAAAAGTGAGTTTCCGACAAGTCATGAAATAAGAAATTTTACTCTCAAGTGAGCGAAAAATCATGTTATCTTGACTTTTTTCAAAGTGCGGAAATGTCATATAAATCGACATATTAGACCATAATACACCTTAAAATAGCAATAAAAGAGAGTTTACGTTAAGTCAAGAAATAAGAATTTTTACTCTCTAGTGAGCGTAAAATCGTCTTTTATTGACTTTTTTCAAAGTGCGGAAAAGTCATATAAATGGACATATAAGACCATAATACACCGTTAAATAGCACTTAAAGTGAGTTTCAGACATGTCATGAAATAAGAAATTTTACTCTCTGGTGAGAGAAAAATCGTGTTTTCTTGACTTTTTTCAAAGTGCGGAAAAGTCATATAAATGGACATATCGGACCATAATACACCTTAAAATAGCAATAAAACTGAGTTTACGTTAAGTCAAGAAATAAAACATTTTACTCTCTAGTGAGCGAAAAATCGTGTTTTCTTGACTTTTTTCAAAGTGCGGAAAATGCATACAAATGGACATATCACACCATAATACACCTTAAAATAGCAATAAAAGAGAGTTTACGTTAAGTCAAGAAATAAGAACTTTTACTCTCTAGTGAGCGTAAAATCGTGTTTTCTTGACTTTTTTTAAAAGTGCGGAAAAGTCATATAAATCGACATATCGGACCATAATACGCCTTAAAATAGCAATAAAACTGAGTTTACGTTAAGTCAAGAAATAAAACATTTTACTTTCTAGTGAGCGAAAAATCGTGTTTTCTTGACTTTTTTCAAAGTGCGGAAAATGCATATAAATGGACACATCACACCATAATACACCTTTAAATAGCAATAAAAGTGAGTTTCCGACAAGTCATGAAATAAGAATTTTTACTCTCTGGTGAGCGAAAAATCGTGTTTTCTTCTCTTTTTTCAAAGTGCGGAAAAGTCATATAAATCGACATATTAGACCATAATACACCTTAAAATAGCAATAAAAGAGAGTTTACGTTAAGTCAAGAAATGAGAATTTTTACTCTCTAGTGAGCGTAAAATCATGTTTTCTTGACTTTTTTCAAAGTGCTGAAAAGTCATATAAATGGACATATATACACCTTTAAATACCACTTAAAGTGAGTTTCCGACAAGTCATGAAATAAGACTTTTTACTCTCTAGTGAGCGAAAAATCTTGTTTTCTTGACTTTTTTCAAAGTGCAGAAAATGCATATAAATGGACATATCACACCATAATATACCTTTAAATAGCACCCAAAGTGAGTTTCCGAAAAGTCATGAAATAAGAATTTTTACTCTCTAGTGAGCGAAAAATGGTGTTTTCTTGACTTTTTTCAAAGTGCGGAAAATGCATATAAATGGACATATCACACCATAATACACCTTTAAATAGCAATAAAAGTGAGTTTCCGACAAGTCATGAAATAAGAATTTTTACTCTCTGGTGAGCGAAAAATCGTGTTTTCTTCTCTTTTTTCAAAGTGCGGAAAAGTCATATAAATCGACATATTAGACCATAATACACCTTAAAATAGCAATAAAAGAGAGTTTACGTTAAGTCAAGAAATGAGAATATTTACTCTCTAGTGAGCGTAAAATCATGTTTTCTTGACTTTTTTCAAAGTGCTGAAAAGTCATATAAAATGAAATATCACACCATAGTTCACCTTAAAATAGTAATAAAAGTGAGTTTCCGACAAGTCATGAAATAAGAATTTTTTACTCTGTAGTGAGCGAAAAATCGTGTTTTCTTGACTTTTTCAAAGTGCGGAAAAGTCATATAAATGTAAATATAAGACCATAATACACCTTTAAATAGCACTTAAAGTGAGTTTCCGACATGTCATGAAATAAGAATTCTTACTCTCTAGGTGAGCGAAAAATCGTGTTTTCTTGACTTTTTTCAAAATGCGGAAAAGTCATATAAATGGACATATCACACCATAATACACCTTTAAATAGCAATAAAAATGAGTTTCCGACAAGTCATGAAATAAGAATTTTTTACTCTCTGGTGAGCGAAAAATCGTGTTTTCTTGACTTTTTTCAAAGTGCGGAAAAGTCATATAAATGGACATATCGGACCATAATACACCTTAAAATAGCAATAAAACTGAGTTTACGTTAAGTCAAGAAATAAAACATTTTACTCTCTAGTGAGCGAAAAATCGTGTTTTCTTGACTTTTTTCAAAGTGCGGAAAATGCATATAAATGGACATATCACACCATAATATACCTTTAAATAGCAATAAAAGTGAGTTTCCGACAAGTCATGAAATAAGAATTTTTACTCTCTAGTGAGCGTAAAATCGTGTTTTCTTAATTTTTTTAAAAGTGCGGAAAAGTCATATAAATCGACATATCAGACCATAATACACCTTAAAATAGCAATAAAACTGAGTTTACGTTAAGTCAAGAAATAAAAAAATTTTACTCTCTAGTGAGCGAAAAATCGTGTTTTTTGACTTTTCTCAAAGTGCGGAAAAGTCATATAAATGTAAATATAAGACCATAATACACCTTTAAATAGCACTTAAAGTGAGTTTCCGACAAGTCATGAAATAAGAATTTTTACTCTCTGGTGAGCGAAAAATCGTGTTTTCTTGGCTTTTTTCAAAGTGCGGAAAAGTCATATAAATGGACATATCGGACCATAATACACCTTAAAATAGCAATAAAACTGAGTTTACGTTAAGTCAAGAAATAAAACATTTTACTCTCTAGTGAGCGAAAAATCATGTTTTCTTGACTTTTTTCAAAGTGCGGAAAATGCATATAAATGGACATATCACACCATAATATACCTTTAAATAGCACCCAAAGTGAGTTTCCGAAAAGTCATGAAATAAGAATTTTTACTCTCTAGTGAGCGAAAAATGGTGTTTTCTTGACTTTTTTCAGTGCTGAAAAGTCATATAAATGGACATATCACACATAATTCCACGTTAAAATAATAATAAAAGTGAGTTTCCGACAAGTCATGAAATAAGAAATTTTACTCTCAAGTGAGCGAAAAATCATGTTATCTTGACTTTTTTCAAAAGTGCGGAAAAGTCATATAAATCGACATATTAGACCATAATACACCTTAAAATAGCAATAAAAGAGAGTTTACGTTAAGTCAAGAAATAAGAATTTTTACTCTCTAGTGAGCGTAAAATCGTGTTTTATTGACTTTTTTCAAAGTGCGGAAAAGTCATATAAATGGACATATAAGACCATAATACACCGTTAAATAGCACTTAAAGTGAGTTTCCGACATGTCATGAAATAAGAATTTTTACTCTCTGGTGAGCGAAAAATCGTGTTTTCTTGACTTTTTTCAAAGTGCGGAAAATGCATATAAATGGACATATCGGACCATAATACACCTTAAAATAGCAATAAAACTGAGTTTACGTTAAGTCAAGAAATAAAACATTTTACTCTCTAGTGAGCGAAAAATCGTGTTTTCTTGACTTTTTTCAAAGTGCGGAAAATGCATACAAATGGACATATCACACCATAATACACCTTAAAATAGCAATAAAAGAGAGTTTACGTTAAGTCAAGAAATAAGAACTTTTACTCTCTAGTGAGCGTAAAATCGTGTTTTCTTGACTTTTTTTAAAAGTGCGGAAAAGTCATATAAATCGACATATCGGACCATAATACACCTTAAAATAGCAATAAAACTGAGTTTACGTTAAGTCAAGAAATAAAACATTTTACTCTCTAGTGAGCGAAAAATCGTGTTTTCTTGACTTTTTTCAAAGTGCGGAAAATGCATATAAACGGACATATCACACCATAATACACCTTAAAATAGCAATAAAAGAGAGTTTACGTTAAGTCAAGAAATAAGAACTTTTACTCTCTAGTGAGCGTTAAATCGTGTTTTCTTGACTTTTTTTTAAAAGTGCGGAAAAGTCATATAAATCGACATATCGGACCATAATACACCTTAAAATAGCAATAAAACTGAGTTTACGTTAAGTCAAGAAATAAAACATTTTACTCTCTAGTGAGCGAAAAATCGTGTTTTCTTGACTTTTTTCAAAGTGCGGAAAATGCATATAAATGGACATATCACACCATAATACACCTTTAAATAGCAATAAAAGTGAGTTTCCGACAAGTCATGAAATAAGAATTTTTACTCTCTGGTGAGCGAAAAATCGTGTTTTTTGACTTTTCTCAAAGTGCGGAAAAGTCATATAAATGTAAATATAAGACCATAATACACCTTTAAATAGCACTTAAAGTGAGTTTCCGACAAGTCATGAAATAAGAATTTTTACTCTCTGGTGAGCGGAAAAATCGTGTTTTCTTGGCTTTTTTCAAAGTGCGGAAAAGTCATATAAATGGACATATCGGACCATAATACACCATAAAATAGCAATAAAACTGAGTTTACGTTAAGTCAAGAAATAAAACATTTTACTCTCTAGTGAGCGAAAAATCGTGTTTTCTTGACTTTTTTCAAAGTGCGGAAAATGCATATAAATGGACATATCACACCATAATATACCTTTAAATAGCACCCAAAGTGAGTTTCCGAAAAGTCATGAAATAAGAATTTTTACTCTCTAGTGAGCGTAAAATCGTGTTTTCTTGACTTTTTTTAAAAGTGCGGAAAAGTCATATAAATCGACACATCGGACCATAATACACCTTAAAATAGCAATAAAACTGAGTTTACGTTAAGTCAAGAAATAAACCATTTTACTCTCTAGTGAGCGAAAAATCGTGTTTTCTTGACTTTTTTCAAAGTGCGGAAAATGCATATAAACGGACATATCACACCATAATACACCTTAAAATAGCAATAAAAGTGAGTTTCCGACAAGTCATGAAATAAGAATTTTTTAATCTCTGGTGAGCGAAAAATCGTGTTTTCTTCTCTTGTTTCAAAGTGCGGAAAAGTCATATAAATCGACATATTAGACCATAATAAACCTTAAAATAGCAATAAAAGAGAGTTTACGTTAAGTCAAGAAATGAGAATTTTTACTCTCTAGTGAGCGTAAAATCATGTTTTCTTGACTTTTTTCAAAGTGCTGAAAAGTCATATAAATGGACATATATACACCTTTAAATAGCACTTAAAGTGAGTTTCCGACAAGTCATGAAATAAGACTTTTTACTCTCTAGTGAGCGAAAAATCTTGTTTTCTTGACTTTTTTCAAAGTGCAGAAAATGCATATAAATGGGACATATCACACCATAATATACCTTTAAATAGCACCCAAAGTGAGTTTCCGAAAAGTCATGAAATAGAATTTTTACTCTCTAGTGAGCGAAAAATGGTGTTTTCTTGACTTTTTTCAAAATGCGGAAAATGCATATAAATGGACATATCACACCATAATACACCTTTAAATAGCAATAAAAGTGAGTTTCCGACAAGTCATGAAATAAGAATTTTTACTCTCTGGTGAGCGAAAAATCGTGTTTTCTTCTCTTTTTTCAAAGTGCGGAAAAGTCATATAAATCGACATATTAGACCATAATACACCTTAAAATAGCAATAAAAGAGAGTTTACGTTAAGTCAAGAAATGAGAATTTTTACTCTCTGGTGAGCGAAAAATCGTGTTTTCTTCTCTTTTTTCAAAGTGCGGAAAAGTCATATAAATCGACATATTAGACCATAATACACCTTAAAATAGCAATAAAAGAGAGTTTACGTTAAGTCAAGAAATGAGAATATTTACTCTCTAGTGAGCGTAAAATCATGTTTTCTTGACTTTTTTCAAAGTGCTGAAAAGTCATATAAAATGAAATATCACACCATAGTTCACCTTAAAATAGTAATAAAAGTGAGTTTCCGACAAGTCATGAAATAAGAATTTTTACTCTGTAGTGAGCGAAAAATCGTGTTTTCTTGAGTTTTTTCAAAGTGCGGAAAAGTCATATAAATCGACATATTAGACCATAATACACCTTAAAATAGCAATAAAAGAGAGTTTACGTTAAGTCAAGAAATGAGAATATTTACTCTCTAGTGAGCGTAAAATCATGTTTTCTTGACTTTTTTCAAAGTGCTGAAAAGTCATATAAAATGAAATATCACACCATAGTTCACCTTAAAATAGTAATATAAGTGAGTTTCCGACAAGTCATGAAATAAGAATTTTTACTCTGTAGTGAGCGAAAAATCGTGTTTTCTTGAGTTTTTTCAAAGTGCGGAAAAGTCATATAAATGGACATATCGGACCATAATACACCTTAAAATAGCAATAAAACTGAGTTTACGTTAAGTCAAGAAATAAAACATTTTACTCTCTAGTGAGAGAAAAATCGTGTTTTCTTGACTTTTTTCAAAGTGCGGAAAATGCATATAAATGGACATATTCACACCATTAGTCACCTTTAAATAGCAATAAAAGTGAGTTTCCGACAAGTCATGAAATAAGAATTTTTACTCTGTAGTGAGCGAAAAATCGTGTTTTCTTGACTTTTTTCAAAGTGCGGAAAAGTCATATAAATGTAAATATAAGACCATAATACACCTTTAAATAGCACTTAAAGTGAGTTTCCGACATGTCATGAAATAAGAATTCTTACTCTCTAGGTGAGCGAAAAATCGTGTTTTCTTGACTTTTTTTCAAAGTGCGGAAAAGTCATATAAATGGACATATCACACCATAATACACCTTTAAATAGCAATAAAAAATGAGTTTCCGACAAGTCATGAAATAAGAATTTTTACTCTCTGGTGAGCGAAAAATCGTGTTTTCTTGACTTTTTTCAAAGTGCGGAAAAGTCATATAAATGGACATATCGGACCATAATACACCTTAAAATAGCAATAAAACTGAGTTTACGTTAAGTCAAGAAATAAAACATTTTTACTCT
>JAUKNL010000708.1:35000-36896 GCA_030765065.1 Deroplatys truncata | reverse complement strand
ATTTGAACCATGGATCTTTTGGTTTCCATCTGCTTGCTCTAACCAACTGAGTTATAAAGCCAACATAGCATTAACCGGAAACCCAAGTCAGTTTGGGAATTTAATATACTGGTATTTTGCCGTGACAGCTTAGATAGTGTAATGAAAAGAAACTGGAAGATCCATGGTTCATATCCATGCAATGGAATTGAATTTTTCAACATGATGCTACCTTTCCAATCTCCATCTGTATTAACAAGAAGTAGATAAAAATGTGCTGTGTTACACCCGCATGACCTTATGTACTCTTGTGCAAACTAGTGTGCGTGAGTGAGTGCGTGTGCGTGCGAGCGTGTGTGTGTGTGTGTGCTTGCGTGCGAGCGTGTGTGTGTGTTTGCGTGCGAGCGTGCGAGCGTGTGTGTGTGTGTGCGAGCGTGTGTGTGTGTTTGCGTGCGAGCGTGCGAGCGTGTGTGTGTGTGTGCGTGTGTGCGTGTGTGCGTGCGTGCGTGCTTGCGAGCGTGTGTGTGTGTGTGTGTGTGTGTGTGTGTGTGTGTGTGTGTGTGTGTGTGTGTGTGTGTGTGTGTGTGTGTGTGTGTGTGTGTGTGTGTGTGTGTGTGTGTGTGTGTGTGTGTGTGTGTGTGTGTGTGTGTGTGTGTGTGTGTGTGTGTGTGTGTGTGTGTGTGTGTGTGTGTGTGTGTGTGTGTGTGTGTGTGTGTGTGTGTGTGTGTGTGTGTGTGTGTGTGTGTGTGTGTGTGTGTGTGTGTGTGTGTGTGTGTGTGTGTGTGTGTGTGTGTGTGTGTGTGTGTGTGTGTGTGTGTGTGTGTGTGTGTGTGTGTGTGTGTGTGTGTGTGTGTGTGTGTGTGTGTGTGTGTGTGTGTGTGTGTGTGTGTGTGTGTGTGTGTGTGTGTGTGTGTGTGTGTGTGTGTGTGTGTGTGTGTGTGTGTGTGTGTGTGTGTGTGTGTGTGTGTGTGTGTGTGTGTGTGTGTGTGTGTGTGTGTGTGTGTGTGTGTGTGTGTGTGTGTGTGTGTGTGTGTGTGTGTGTGTGTGTGTGTGTGTGTGTGTGGTGTGTGTGTGTGTGTGTGTGTGTGTGTGTGTGTGTGTGTGTGTGTGTGTGTGTGTGTGTGTGTGTGTGTGTGTGTGTGTGTGTGTGTGTGTGTGTGTGTGTGTGTGTGTGTGTGTGTGTGTGTGTGTGTGTGTGTGTGTGTGTGTGTGTGTGTGTGTGTGTGTGTGTGTGTGTGTGTGTGTGTGTGTGTGTGTGTGTGTGTGTGTGTGTGTGTGTGTGTGTGTGTGTGTGTGTGTGTGTGTGTGTGTGTGTGTGTGTGTGTGTGTGTGTGTGTGTGTGTGTGTGTGTGTGTGTGTGTGTGTGTGTGTGTGTGTGTGTGTGTGTGTGTGTGTGTGTGTGTGTGTGTGTGTGTGTGTGTGTGTGTGTGTGTGTGTGTGTGTGTGTGTGTGTGTGTGTGTGTGTGTGTGTGTGTGTGTGGAAAAATAGTTTGTATAAGAGTAGAGAAGGTATTGGTAATCGTTCTTTCACACAGGTCGTGTGTAGGACTAGTAAAATCGGATCGAAAAAATTCAGTCCCATAGCCAGGATTTGAACCATGGATCTTTTGGTTTCCATCTGCTTGTCCTAACCAACTGAGCTATAAAGCCAACATGGCATTAACCGGAAACCCAAGTCAGTTTGGGAATTTAATATGCTGGCATTTTGCCGTGACAGCTTAGATAGTGTAATGAAAAGAAACTGGAAGATCCATGGTTCATATCCATGCAATGGAATTGAATTTTTCAACATGATGCTACCTTTCCAATCTCTATCTGTATTAACAAGAAGTAGATAAAAATGTGCTGTGTTACACCCGCATGACCTTATGTACTCTTGTGCAAACTAGTGTGCGTGAGTGAGTGCGTGTGCGTGCG
>JAUKNL010000708.1:17500-20000 GCA_030765065.1 Deroplatys truncata | reverse complement strand
TTTCCAATCTCTATCTGTATTAACAAGAAGTAGCTAAAAATGTGCTGTGTTACACCCGAATGACCTTATCTACTCTTGTGCAAACTAGTATGCGTGAGTGAGTGCGTGCGCTTGCGAGGGTGCGTGCGTGCGAGCGTGTGTGTGTGCCTTAGTGCGTGCGCGTGCGAGTGTGCGTGCGTGCGAGCGTGCGTGCGAACGTGTGTGTGTGCGTCCGTGAGAGCGTGCGCGTGAGTGTGCGTGCGAGTGCGTGCGAGTGCGTGAGTGAGTGCGTGCTTTCGCGTGTGTGTGTGTGTGTGTGTGTGTGTGTGTGTGTGTGTGTGTGTGTGTGTGTGTGTGTGTGTGTGTGTGTGTGTGTGTGTGTGTGTGTGTGTGTGTGTGTGTGTGTGTGTGTGTGTGTGTGTGTGTGTGTGTGTGTGTGTGTGTGTGTGTGTGTGTGTGTGTGTGTGTGTGTGTGTGTGTGTGTGTGTGTGTGTGTGTGTGTGTGTGTGTGTGTGTGTGTGTGTGTGTGTGTGTGTGTGTGTGTGTGTGTGTGTGTGTGTGTGTGTGTGTGTGTGTGTGTGTGTGTGTGTGTGTGTGTGTGTGTGTGTGTGTGTGTGTGTGTGTGTGTGTGTGTGTGTGTGTGTGTGTGTGTGTGTGTGTGTGTGTGTGTGTGTGTGTGTGTGTGTGTGTGTGTGTGTGTGTGTGTGTGTGTGTGTGTGTGTGTGTGTGTGTGTGTGTGTGTGTGTGTGTGTGTGTGTGTGTGTGTGTGTGTGTGTGTGTGTGTGTGTGTGTGTGTGTGTGTGTGTGTGTGTGTGTGTGTGTGTGTGTGTGTGTGTGTGTGTGTGTGTGTGTGTGTGTGTGTGTGTGTGTGTGTGTGTGTGTGTGTGTGTGTGTGTGTGTGTGTGTGTGTGTGTGTGTGTGTGTGTGTGTGTGTGTGTGTGTGTGTGTGTGTGTGTGTGTGTGTGTGTGTGTGTGTGTGTGTGTGTGTGTGTGTGTGTGTGTGTGTGTGTGTGTGTGTGTGTGTGTGTGTGTGTGTGTGTGTGTGTGTGTGTGTGTGTGTGTGTGTGTGTGTGTGTGTGTGTGTGTGTGTGTGTGTGTGTGTGTGTGTGTGTGTGTGTGTGTGTGTGTGTGTGTGTGTGTGTGTGTGTGTGTGTGTGTGTGTGTGTGTGTGTGTGTGTGTGTGTGTGTGTGTGTGTGTGTGTGTGTGTGTGTGTGTGTGTGTGTGTGTGTGTGTGTGTGTGTGTGTGTGTGTGTGTGTGTGTGTGTGTGTGTGGGGGGGAAAAATAGTTTGTATAAGAGTAGAGAAGGTATTGGTAATCGTTCTTTCACACAGGTCGTGTGTACGACTAGTAAAATCGGATCGAAAAAATTCAGTCCCATAGCCAGGATTTGAACCATGGATCTTTTGGTTCCATCTGCTTGCTCTAACCAACTGAGCTATAAAGCCAACATGGCATTAACCGGAAACCCAAGTCAGTTTGGGAATTTAATATGCTGGCATTTTGCCGTGACAGCTTAGTTAGTGTAATGAAAAGAAACTGGAAGATCCATGGTTCATATCCATGCAATGGAATTGAATTTTTCAACATGATGCTACCTTTCCAATCTCTATCTGTATTAACAAGAAGTAGCTAAAAATGTGCTGTGTTACACCCGAATGACCTTATCTACTCTTGTGCAAACTAGTATGCGTGAGTGAGTGCGTGCGCGTGCGAGGGTGCGTGCGTGCGAGCGTGTGTGTGTGCCTTAGTGCGTGCGCGTGCGAGTGTGCGTGCGTGCGAGCGTGCGTGCGAACGTGTGTGTGTGCGTTCGTGAGAGCGTGCGCGTGAGTGTGCGTGCGAGTGCGTGCGAGTGTGTGTGTGTGTGTGTGTGTGTGTGTGTGTGTGTGTGTGTGTGTGTGTGTGTGTGTGTGTGTGTGTGTGTGTGTGTGTGTGTGTGTGTGTGTGTGTGTGTGTGTGTGTGTGTGTGTGTGTGTGTGTGTGTGTGTGTGTGTGTGTGTGTGTGTGTGTGTGTGTGTGTGTGTGTGTGTGTGTGTGTGTGTGTGTGTGTGTGTGTGTGTGTGTGTGTGTGTGTGTGTGTGTGTGTGTGTGTGTGTGTGTGTGTGTGTGTGTGTGTGTGTGTGTGTGTGTGTGTGTGTGTGTGTGTGTGTGTGTGTGTGTGTGTGTGTGTGTGTGTGTGTGTGTGTGTGTGTGTGTGTGTGTGTGTGTGTGTGTGTGTGTGTGTGTGTGTGTGTGTGTGTGTGTGTGTGTGTGTGTGTGTGTGTGTGTGTGTGTGTGTGTGTGTGTGTGTGTGTGTGTGTGTGTGTGTGTGTGTGTGTGTGTGTGTGTGTGTGTGTGTGTGTGTGTGTGTGTGTGTGTGTGTGTGTGTGTGTGTGTGTGTGTGTGTGTGTGTGTGTGTGTGTGTGTGTGTGTGTGTGTGTGTGTGTGTGTGTGTGTGTGTGTGTGTGTGTGTGTGTGTGTGTGTGTGTGTGTGTGTGTGTGTGTGTGTGTGTGTGTGTGTGTGTGTGTGTGTGTGTGTGTGT
>JAUKNL010000708.1:0-5000 GCA_030765065.1 Deroplatys truncata | reverse complement strand
TGTGTGTGTGTGTGTGTGTGTGTGTGTGTGTGTGTGTGTGTGTGTGTGTGTGTGTGTGTGTGTGTGTGTGTGTGTGTGTGTGTGTGTGTGTGTGTGTGTGTGTGTGTGTGTGTGTGTGTGTGTGTGTGTGTGTGTGTGTGTGTGTGTGTGTGTGTGTGTGTGTGTGTGTGTGTGTGTGTGTGTGTGTGTGTGTGTGTGTGTGTGTGTGTGTGTGTGTGTGTGTGTGTGTGTGTGTGTGTGTGTGTGTGTGTGTGTGTGTGTGTGTGTGTGTGTGTGTGTGTGTGTGTGTGTGTGTGTGTGTGTGTGTGTGTGTGTGTGTGTGTGTGTGTGTGTGTGTGTGTGTGTGTGTGTGTGTGTGTGTGTGTGTGTGTGTGTGTGTGTGTGTGTGTGTGTGTGTGTGTGTGTGTGTGTGTGTGTGTGTGTGTGTGTGTGTGTGGTGTGTGTGTGTGTGTGTGTGTGTGTGTGTGTGTGTGTGTGTGTGTGTGTGTGTGTGTGTGTGTGTGTGTGTGTGTGTGTGTGTGTGTGTGTGTGTGTGTGTGTGTGTGTGTGTGTGTGTGTGTGTGTGTGTGTGTGTGTGTGTGTGTGTGTGTGTGTGTGTGTGTGTGTGTGTGTGTGTGTGTGTGTGTGTGTGTGTGTGTGTGTGTGTGTGTGTGTGTGTGTGTGTGTGTGTGTGTGTGTGTGTGTGTGTGTGTGTGTGTGTGTGTGTGTGTGTGTGTGTGTGTGTGTGTGGAAAAATAGTTTGTATAAGAGTAGAGAAGGTATTGGTAATCTTTCTTTCACACAGGTCGTGAGTAGGACTAGTAAAATCGGATCGAAAAAATTCAGTCCCATAGCCAGGATTTGAACCATGAATCTTTTGGTTTCAATCTGCTTGCTCTATCCAACTGAGCTATAAAGCCAACATGGCATTAACCGGAAACCCAAGTCAGTTTGGGAATTTAATATGCTGGCATTTTGCCGTGACAGCTTAGTTAGTGTAATGAAAAGATACTGGAAGATCCATGGTTCATATCCATGCAATGGAATTGAATTTTTCAACATGATGCTACCTTTCCAATCTCTATCTGTATTAACAAGAAGTAGCTAAAAATGTGCTGTGTTACACCCGAATGACCTTATCTACTCTTGTGCAAACTAGTATGCGTGAGTGAGTGCGTGCGCTTGCGAGGGTGCGTGCGTGCGAGCGTGTGTGTGTGCCTTAGTGCGTGCGCGTGCGAGTGTGCGTGCGTGCGAGCGTGCGTGCGAACGTGTGTGTGTGCGTCCGTGAGAGCGTGCGCGTGAGTGTGCGTGCGAGTGCGTGCGAGTGCGTGAGTGAGTGCGTGCTTTCGCGTGTGTGTGTGTGTGTGTGTGTGTGTGTGTGTGTGTGTGTGTGTGTGTGTGTGTGTGTGTGTGTGTGTGTGTGTGTGTGTGTGTGTGTGTGTGTGTGTGTGTGTGTGTGTGTGTGTGTGTGTGGTGTGTGTGTGTGTGTGTGTGTGTGTGTGTGTGTGTGTGTGTGTGTGTGTGTGTGTGTGTGTGTGTGTGTGTGTGTGTGTGTGTGTGTGTGTGTGTGTGTGTGTGTGTGTGTGTGTGTGTGTGTGTGTGTGTGTGTGTGTGGTGTGTGTGTGTGTGTGTGTGTGTGTGTGTGTGTGTGTGTGTGTGTGTGTGTGTGTGTGTGTGTGTGTGTGTGTGTGTGTGTGTGTGTGTGTGTGTGTGTGTGTGTGTGTGTGTGTGTGTGTGTGTGTGTGTGTGTGTGTGTGTGTGTGTGTGTTGTGTGTGTGTGTGTGTGTGTGTGTGTGTGTGTGTGTGTGTGTGTGTGTGTGTGTGTGTGTGTGTGTGTGTGTGTGTGTGTGTGTGTGTGTGTGTGTGTGTGTGTGTGTGTGTGTGTGTGTGTGTGTGTGTGTGTGTGGGGGGGGGGAAAAATAGTTTGTATAAGAGTAGAGAAGGTATTGGTAATCGTTCTTTCACACAGGTCGTGTGTACGACTAGTAAAATCGGATCGAAAAAATTCAGTCCCATAGCCAGGATTTGAACCATGGATCTTTTGGTTCCATCTGCTTGCTCTAACCAACTGAGCTATAAAGCCAACATGGCATTAACCGGAAACCCAAGTCAGTTTGGGAATTTAATATGCTGGCATTTTGCCGTGACAGCTTAGTTAGTGTAATGAAAAGAAACTGGAAGATCCATGGTTCATATCCATGCAATGGAATTGAATTTTTCAACATGATGCTACCTTTCCAATCTCTATCTGTATTAACAAGAAGTAGCTAAAAATGTGCTGTGTTACACCCGAATGACCTTATCTACTCTTGTGCAAACTAGTATGCGTGAGTGAGTGCGTGCGCGTGCGAGGGTGCGTGCGTGCGAGCGTGTGTGTGTGCCTTAGTGCGTGCGCGTGCGAGTGTGCGTGCGTGCGAGCGTGCGTGCGAACGTGTGTGTGTGCGTTCGTGAGAGCGTGCGCGTGAGTGTGCGTGCGAGTGCGTGCGAGTGTGTGTGTGTGTGTGTGTGTGTGTGTGTGTGTGTGTGTGTGTGTGTGTGTGTGTGTGTGTGTGTGTGTGTGTGTGTGTGTGTGTGTGTGTGTGTGTGTGTGTGTGTGTGTGTGTGTGTGTGTGTGTGTGTGTGTGTGTGTGTGTGTGTGTGTGTGTGTGTGTGTGTGTGTGTGTGTGTGTGTGTGTGTGTGTGTGTGTGTGTGTGTGTGTGTGTGTGTGTGTGTGTGTGTGTGTGGTGTGTGTGTGTGTGTGTGTGTGTGTGTGTGTGTGTGTGTGTGTGTGTGTGTGGTGTGTGTGTGTGTGTGTGTGTGTGTGTGTGTGTGTGGTGTGTGTGTGTGTGTGTGTGTGTGTGTGTGTGTGTGTGTGTGTGTGTGTGTGTGTGTGTGTGTGTGTGTGTGTGTGTGTGTGTGTGTGTGTGTGTGTGTGTGTGTGTGTGTGTGTGTGTGTGTGTGTGTGTGTGTGTGTGTGTGTGTGTGTGTGTGTGTGTGTGTGTGTGTGTGTGTGTGTGTGTGTGTGTGTGTGTGTGTGTGTGTGTGTGTGTGTGTGTGTGTGTGTGTGTGTGTGTGTGTGTGTGTGTGTGTGTGTGTGTGTGTGGTGTGTGTGTGTGTGTGTGTGTGTGTGTGTGTGTGTGTGTGTGTGTGTGTGTGTGTGTGTGTGTGTGTGTGTGTGTGTGTGTGTGTGTGTGTGTGTGTGTGTGTGTGTGTGTGTGTGTGTGTGTGTGTGTGTGTGTGTGTGTGTGTGTGTGTGTGTGTGTGTGTGTGTGTGTGTGTGTGTGTGTGTGTGTGTGTGTGTGTGTGTGTGTGTGTGTGTGTGTGTGTGTGTGTGTGTGTGTGTGTGTGTGTGTGTGTGTGTGTGTGTGTGTGTGTGTGTGGAAAAATAGTTTGTATAAGAGTAGAGAAGGTATTGGTAATCGTTCTTTCACACAGGTCGTGTGTAGGACTAGTAAAATCGGATCGAAAAAATTCAGTCCCATAGCCAGGATTTGAACCATGGATCTTTTGGTTTCCATCTGCTTGTCCTAACCAACTGAGCTATAAAGCCAACATGGCATTAACCGGAAACCCAAGTCAGTTTGGGAATTTAATATGCTGGCATTTTGCCGTGACAGCTTAGATAGTGTAATGAAAAGAAACTGGAAGATCCATGGTTCATATCCATGCAATGGAATTGAATTTTTCAACATGATGCTACCTTTCCAATCTCTATCTGTATTAACAAGAAGTAGATAAAAATGTGCTGTGTTACACCCGCATGACCTTATGTACTCTTGTGCAAACTAGTGTGCGTGAGTGAGTGCGTGTGCGTGCGCGTGCGAGTGTGCGTGCGTGCGAGCGTGTGTGTGTGTGTGCTTGCGTGCGAGCGCGTGCGCGTGCGCGCGTGCGCGTGCGCGTGTGCGTGTGCGTGTGCGTGTGCGTGTGCGTGTGTGCGCGTGTGCGCGTGTGCGCGTGGTGCGCGTGCGTGCGCGTGCGTGCGCGTGCGTGCGCTTGCGTGCGCGTGCGTGCGCGTGCGTGCGAGTGTGTGTGTGTGTGTGTGTGTGTGTGTGTGTGGTGTGTGTGTGTGTGTGTGTGTGTGTGTGTGTGTGTGTGTGTGTGTGTGTGTGTGTGTGTGTGTGTGTGTGTGTGTGTGTGTGTGTGTGTGTGTGTGTGTGTGTGTGTGTGTGTGTGTGTGTGTGTGTGTGTGTGTGTGTGTGTGTGTGTGTGTGTGTGTGTGTGTGTGTGTGTGTGTGTGTGTGTGTGTGTGTGTGTGTGTGTGTGTGTGTGTGTGTGTGTGTGTGTGTGTGTGTGTGTGTGTGTGTGTGTGTGTGTGTGTGTGTGTGTGTGTGTGTGTGTGTGTGTGTGTGTGTGGTGTGTGTGTGTGTGTGTGTGTGTGTGTGTGTGTGTGTGTGTGTGTGTGTGTGTGTGTGTGTGTGTGTGTGTGTGTGTGTGTGTGTGTGTGTGTGTGTGTGTGTGTGTGTGTGTGTGTGTGTGTGTGTGTGTGTGTGTGTGTGTGTGTGTGTGTGTGTGTGTGTGTGTGTGTGTGTGTGTGTGTGTGTGTGTGTGTGTGTGTGTGTGTGTGTGTGTGTGTGTGTGTGTGTGTGTGTGTGTGTGTGTGTGTGTGTGTGTGTGTGTGTGTGTGTGTGTGTGTGTGTGTGTGTGTGTGTGTGTGTGTGTGTGTGTGTGTGTGTGTGTGTGTGTGTGTGTGTGTGTGTGTGTGTGTGTGTGTGTGTGTGTGTGTGTGTGTGTGTGTGGAAAAATAGTTTGTATAAGAGTAGAGAAGGTATTGGTAATCTTTCTTTCACACAGGTCGTGAGTAGGACTAGTAAAATCGGATCGAAAAAATTCAGTCCCATAGCCAGGATTTGAACCATGAATCTTTTGGTTTCAATCTGCTTGCTCTATCCAACTGAGCTATAAAGCCAACATGGCATTAACCGGAAACCCAAGTCAGTTTGGGAATTTAATATGCTGGCATTTTGCCGTGACAGCTTAGTTGTGTAATGAAAAGAAACTGGAAGATCCATGGTTCATATCCCTGCAATGGAATTGAATTTTT
>JAUKNL010000707.1:0-27158 GCA_030765065.1 Deroplatys truncata | reverse complement strand
GTAAAATTTCTTATTTCTTGACTTAACGTAAACTCACTTTTATTGCTATTTTAAGGTGTATTATGGTGTAATATGTCCATTTATATGACTTTTCCGCACTTTGAAAAAGGTCAAGAAAACACGATTTTACGCTCACTAGAGTAAAATTTCTTATTTCTTGACTTAACTTAAACTAACTTTTATTGCTATTTTAAAGTGTATTAAGGTCTAGTATGTCCATTTATATGACTTTTCCGCACTTTGAAAAAAGTCAAGAAAACACGATTTTACGCTCACTAGAGAGTAAAAACTCTTATTTCTTGACTTAACGTAAAGTCACTATTATTGCTATTTTAAGGTGTATTATGGTCTAATATGTCCATTTATATGACTTTTCCGCACTTTGAAAAAAGTCAAGAAAACACGGTTTTACGCTCACTAGAGAGTAAAATTTCTTATTTCCTGACTTAACGTAAACTCACTTTTATTGCTATTTTAAGGTGTATTATGGTCTAATATGTCCATTTATATGACTTTTCCGCACTTTGAAAAAAGTCAAGAAAACACGATTTTACGATCACTAGAGAGTAAAAACTCTTATTTCTTGACTTAACGTAAACTCACTTTTATTGCTATTTTAAGGTGTATTATGGTCTAATATGTCCATTTATATGACTTTTCCGCACTTTGAAAAAAGTCAAGAAAACACGATTTTACGATCACTAGAGAGTAAAAACTCTTATTTCTTGACTTAACGTAAACTCACTTTTATTGCTATTTTAAGGTGTATTATGGTCTAATATGACCATTTATATGACTTTTCCGCACTTTGAAAAAAGTCAAGAAAACACGATTTTACGCTCACTAGAGAGTAAAATTTCTTATTTCTTGACTTAACGTAAACTAACTATTATTGCTATTTTAAAGTGTATTAAGGTCTAGTATGTCCATTTATATGACTTTTCCGCACTTTGAAAAAAGTCAAGAAAACACGATTTTACGCTCACTAGAGAGTAAAATTTCTTATTTCTTGACTTAACGTAAAGTAACTTTTATTGCTATTTTAAGGTGAATTATGGTCTAATATGTCCATTTATATGACTTTTCCGCACTTTGAAAAAAGTCAAGAAAACACGATTTTACGATCACTAGAGAGTAAAAACTCTTATTTCTTGACTTAACGTAAAGTAACTTTTATTGCTATTTTAAGGTGTATTATGGTCTTATATATCCATTTATATGACTTTTCCGCACTTTGAAAAAAGTCAAGAAAACACGATTTTACGCTCACTAGAGAGTTAAAACTCTTATTTCTTGACTTAACGTAAACTCACTTTTATTGCTATTTTAAGGTGTATTATGGTCTAATATGTCCATTTATATGACTTTTCCGCACTTTGAAAAAAGTCAAGATAACACGATTTTACGCTCACTTGTGAGTAAAATTTCTTATTTCTTGACTTAACGTAAACTCACTTTTATTGCTATTTTAAGGTGTATTATGGTCTAATATGACAATTTATATGACTTTTCCGCACTTTGAAAAAAGTCAAGAAAACACGATTTACGCTCACTAGAGAGTAAAAATTCTTATTTCTTGACTTAACGTAAACTCACTTTTATTGCTATTTTAAGGTGTATTATGGTATAATATGCCCATTTATATGACCTTTCCGCACTTTGAAAAAAGTCAAGAAAACACGATTTTACGCTCACTAGAGAGTAAAATTTCATATTTCTTGACTTAACGTAAACTAACTTTTATTGCTATTTTAAAGTGTATTAAGGTCTAGTATGTCCATTTATATGACTTTTCCGCACTTTGAAAAAAGTCAAGAAAACACGATTTTACGCTCACTAGAGAGTAAAAACTCTTATTTCTTGACTAACGTAAACTCACTTTTATTGCTATTTTAAGATGTATTATGGTCTAATATGTCCATTTATATGACTTTTCCGCACTTTGAAAAAAGTCAAGAAAACACGATTTTCGCTCACTAGAGAGTAAAATTTCTTATTTCTTGACTTAACGTAAACTCACTTTTATTGCTATTTTAAGGTGTTTTATGGTCTAATATGTCCATTTATATGACTTTTCCGCACTTTGAAAAAAGTCAAGAAAACACGATTTTACGCTGACTAGAGAGTAAAATTTCTTATTTCTTGACTTAACGTAAACTGACTTTTATTGCAATATAAAGGTGTATTATGCTCTAATATGTCCATTTATATGACTTTTCCGCACTTTGAAAAAAGTCAAGAAAACACGATTTTACGCTCACTAGAGAGTAAAATTTCATATTTCCTGACTTAACGTAAACTCACTTTTATTGCTATTTTAAGGTGTATTATGGTCTAATATGTCAATTTATATGACTTTTCCGCACTTTGAAAAAAGTCAAGAAAACACGATTTTACGCTCACTTTTCTTGACTTAACGTAAACTCACTTTTATTGCTATTTTAAGGTGTATTATGGTCTAATATGTCCATTTATATGACTTTTCCGCACTTTGAAAAAAGTCAAGAAAACACGATTTTACGCTCACTAGAGAGTAAAATTTCTTATTTCTTGACTTAACGTAAACTCACTTTTATTGCTATTTTAAGGTGTATTATGGTCTAATATGTCCATTTATATGACTTTTCCGCACTTTGAAAAAAGTCAAGAAAACACGATTTTACGCTCACTAGAGTAAAATTTCTTATTTCTTGACTTAACGTAAACTAACTTTTATTGCTATTTTAAAGTGTATTAAGGTCTAGTATGTCCATTTATATGACTTTTCCGCACTTTGAAAAAAGTCAAGAAAACACGATTTTACGCTCACTAGAGAGTAAAAACTCTTATTTCTTGACTTAACGTAAACTCACTTTTATTGCTATTTTAAGGTGTATTATGGTCTAATATGTCCATTTATATGACTTTTCCGCACTTTGAAAAAAGTCAAGAAAACACGATTTTACGCTCACTAAAGAGTAAAATTTCTTATTTCCTGACTTAACGTAAACTCACTTTTATTGCTATTTTAAGGTGTATTATGGTCTAATATGTGAATTTATATGACTTTTCCGCACTTTGAAAAAAGTCAAGAAAACACGATTTTACGCTCACTAGAGAGTAAAAACTCTTATTTCTTGACTTAACGTAAACTCACTTTTATTGCTATTTTAAGGTGTATTATGGTTTAATATGTCCATTTATATGACTTTTCCGCACTTTGAAAAAATTCAAGAAAAGACGATTTTACGCTCACTAGAAAGTAAAATTTCTTATTTCTTGACTTAACGTAAACTCACTTTTATTGCTATTTTAAGGTGTATTATGGTCTAATATGTCCATTTATATGACTTTTCCGCACTTTGAAAAAAGTCAAGAAAACACGATTTTACGATCACTAGAGAGTAAAAACTCTTATTTCTTGACTTAACGTAAACTCACTTTTATTGCTATTTTAAGGTGTATTATGGTCTAATATGTCCATTTATATGACTTTTCCGCACTTTGAAAAAAGTCAAGAAAACACGATTTTACGATCACTAGAGAGTAAAAACTCTTATTTCTTGACTTAACGTAAACTCACTTTTATTGCTATTTTAAGGTGTATTATGGTCTAATATGACCATTTATATGACTTTTCCGCACTTTGAAAAAAGTCAAGAAAACACGATTTTACGCTCACTAGAGAGTAAAATTTCTTATTTCTTGACTTAACGTAAACTAACTATTATTGCTATTTTAAAGTGTATTAAGGTCTAGTATGTCCATGTATATGACTTTTCCGCACTTTGAAAAAAGTCAAGAAAACACGATTTTACGCTCACTAGAGAGTAAAATTTCTTATTTCTTGACTTAACGTAAAGTAACTTTTATTGCTATTTTAAGGTGAATTATGGTCTAATATGTCCATTTATATGACTTTTCCGCACTTTGAAAAAAGTCAAGAAAACACGATTTTACGATCACTAGAGAGTAAAAACTCTTATTTCTTGACTTAACGTAAAGTAACTTTTATTGCTATTTTAAGGTGTATTATGGTCTTATATATCCATTTATATGACTTTTCCGCACTTTGAAAAAAGTCAAGAAAACACGATTTTACGCTCACTAGAGAGTTAAAACTCTTATTTCTTGACTTAACGTAAACTCACTTTTATTGCTATTTTAAGGTGTATTATGGTCTAATATGTCCATTTATATGACTTTTCCGCACTTTGAAAAAAGTCAAGATAACACGATTTTACGCTCACTTGTGAGTAAAATTTCTTATTTCTTGACTTAACGTAAACTCACTTTTATTGCTATTTTAAGGTGTATTATGGTCTAATATGACAATTTATATGACTTTTCCGCACTTTGAAAAAAGTCAAGAAAACACGATTTTACGCTCACTAGAGAGTAAAAATTCTTATTTCTTGACTTAACGTAAACTCACTTTTATTGCTATTTTAAGGTGTATTATGGTATAATATGCCCATTTATATGACCTTTCCGCACTTTGAAAAAAGTCAAGAAAACACGATTTTACGCTCACTAGAGAGTAAAATTTCATATTTCTTGACTTAACGTAAACTAACTTTTATTGCTATTTTAAAGTGTATTAAGGTCTAGTATGTCCATTTATATGACTTTTCCGCACTTTGAAAAAAGTCAAGAAAACACGATTTTACGCTCACTAGAGAGTAAAAACTCTTATTTCTTGACTTAACGTAAACTCACTTTTATTGCTATTTTAAGATGTATTATGGTCTAATATGTCCATTTATATGACTTTTCCGCACTTTGAAAAAAGTCAAGAAAACACGATTTTCGCTCACTAGAGAGTAAAATTTCTTATTTCTTGACTTAACGTAAACTCACTTTTATTGCTATTTTAAGGTGTATTATGGTCTAATATGTCCATTTATATGACTTTTCCGCACTTTGAAAAAAGTCAAGAAAACACGATTTTACGCTGACTAGAGAGTAAAATTTCTTATTTCTTGACTTAACGTAAACTGACTTTTATTGCAATATAAAGGTGTATTATGCTCTAATTTGTCCATTTATATGACTTTTCCGCACTTTGAAAAAAGTCAAGAAAACACGATTTTACGATCACTAGAGAGTAAAAAACTCTTATTTCTTGACTTAACGTAAACTCACTTTTATTGCTATTTTAAGGTGTATTATGGTCTAATATGTCCATTTATATGACTTTTCCGCACTTTGAAAAAAGTCAAGAAAACACGATTTTACGCTCACTAGAGAGTAAAAATTCTTATTTCATGACTTCTCGGAAACTCACTTTTATTGCAATTTAAAGGTGTATTAAGGTCTAATATGTCCATTTATATGACTTTTTCGCACTTTGAAAAAAGTCAAGAATACACGATTTTATGCTCACTAGAGAGTAAAATTTCTTATTTCTTGACTTAATGTAAACTCACTTTTATTGCTATTTTAAGGTGTATTATGGTCTAATATGTCCATTTATATGACCTTTTCGCACTTTGAAAAAAGTCAAGAAAACACGATTTTATGCTCACTAGAGAGTAAAATTTCTTATTTCTTGACTTAACGTAAACTCACTTTTATTGCTATTTTAAGGTGTATTATGGTCTAATATGTCCATTTATATGACTTTTCCGCACTTTGAAAAAGGTCAAGAAAACACGATTTTACGCTCACTAGAGTAAAATTTCTTATTTCTTGACTTAACGTAAACTAACTTTTATTGCTATTTTAAAGTGTATTAAGGTCTAGTATGTCCATTTATATGACTTTTCCGCACTTTGAAAAAAGTCAAGAAAACACGATTTTACGCTCACTAGAGAGTAAAAACTCTTATTTCTTGACTTAACGTAAACTCACTATTATTGCTATTTTAAGGTGTATTAAGGTCTAGTATGTCCATTTATATGACTTTTCCGCACTTTGAAAAAAGTCAAGAAAACACGATTTTACGCTCACTAGAGAGTAAAATTTCTTATTTCTTGACTTAACGTAAAGTAACTTTTATTGCTATTTTAAGGTGAATTATGGTCTAATATGTCCATTTATATGACTTTTCCGCACTTTGAAAAAAGTCAAGAAAACACGATTTTACGATCACTAGAGAGTAAAAACTCTTATTTCTTGACTTAACGTAAAGTAACTTTTATTGCTATTTTAAGGTGTATTATGGTCTTATATATCCATTTATATGACTTTTCCGCACTTTGAAAAAAGTCAAGAAAACACGATTTTACGCTCACTAGAGAGTTAAAACTCTTATTTCTTGACTTAACGTAAACTCACTTTTATTGCTATTTTAAGGTGTATTATGGTCTAATATGTCCATTTATATGACTTTTCCGCACTTTGAAAAAAGTCAAGATAACACGATTTTACGCTCACTTGTGAGTAAAATTTCTTATTTCTTGACTTAACGTAAACTCACTTTTATTGCTATTTTAAGGTGTATTATGGTCTAATATGACAATTTATATGACTTTTCCGCACTTTGAAAAAAGTCAAGAAAACACGATTTTACGCTCACTAGAGAGTAAAAATTCTTATTTCTTGACTTAACGTAAACTCACTTTTATTGCTATTTTAAGGTGTATTATGGTATAATATGCCCATTTATATGACCTTTCCGCACTTTGAAAAAAGTCAAGAAAACACGATTTTACGCTCACTAGAGAGTAAAATTTCATATTTCTTGACTTAACGTAAACTAACTTTTATTGCTATTTTAAAGTGTATTAAGGTCTAGTATGTCCATTTATATGACTTTTCCGCACTTTGAAAAAAGTCAAGAAAACACGATTTTACGCTCACTAGAGAGTAAAAACTCTTATTTCTTGACTAACGTAAACTCACTTTTATTGCTATTTTAAGATGTATTATGGTCTAATATGTCCATTTATATGACTTTTCCGCACTTTGAAAAAAGTCAAGAAAACACGATTTTCGCTCACTAGAGAGTAAAATTTCTTATTTCTTGACTTAACGTAAACTCACTTTTATTGCTATTTTAAGGTGTTTTATGGTCTAATATGTCCATTTATATGACTTTTCCGCACTTTGAAAAAAGTCAAGAAAACACGATTTTACGCTGACTAGAGAGTAAAATTTCTTATTTCTTGACTTAACGTAAACTGACTTTTATTGCAATATAAAGGTGTATTATGCTCTAATATGTCCATTTATATGACTTTTCCGCACTTTGAAAAAAGTCAAGAAAACACGATTTTACGCTCACTAGAGAGTAAAATTTCATATTTCCTGACTTAACGTAAACTCACTTTTATTGCTATTTTAAGGTGTATTATGGTCTAATATGTCAATTTATATGACTTTTCCGCACTTTGAAAAAAGTCAAGAAAACACGATTTTACGCTCACTTTTCTTGACTTAACGTAAACTCACTTTTATTGCTATTTTAAGGTGTATTATGGTCAAATATGTCCATTTATATGACTTTTCCGCACTTTGAAAAAAGTCAAGAAAACACGATTTTACGCTCACTAGAGAGTAAAATTTCTTATTTCTTGACTTAACGTAAACTCACTTTTATTGCTATTTTAAGGTGTATTATGGTCTAATATGTCCATTTATATGACTTTTCCGCACTTTGAAAAAAGTCAAGAAAACACGATTTTACGCTCACTAGAGTAAAATTTCTTATTTCTTGACTTAACGTAAACTAACTTTTATTGCTATTTTAAAGTGTATTAAGGTCTAGTATGTCCATTTATATGACTTTTCCGCACTTTGAAAAAAGTCAAGAAAACACGATTTTACGCTCACTAGAGAGTAAAAACTCTTATTTCTTGACTTAACGTAAACTCACTTTTATTGCTATTTTAAGGTGTATTATGGTCTAATATGTCCATTTATATGACTTTTCCGCACTTTGAAAAAAGTCAAGAAAACACGATTTTACGCTCACTAAAGAGTAAAATTTCTTATTTCCTGACTTAACGTAAACTCACTTTTATTGCTATTTTAAGGTGTATTATGGTCTAATATGTGAATTTATATGACTTTTCCGCACTTTGAAAAAAGTCAAGAAAACACGATTTTACGCTCACTAGAGAGTAAAAACTCTTATTTCTTGACTTAACGTAAACTCACTTTTATTGCTATTTTAAGGTGTATTATGGTTTAATATGTCCATTTATATGACTTTTCCGCACTTTGAAAAAATTCAAGAAAAGACGATTTTACGCTCACTAGAAAGTAAAATTTCTTATTTCTTGACTTAACGTAAACTCACTTTTATTGCTATTTTAAGGTGTATTATGGTCTAATATGTCCATTTATATGACTTTTCCGCACTTTGAAAAAAGTCAAGAAAACACGATTTTACGATCACTAGAGAGTAAAAACTCTTATTTCTTGACTTAACGTAAACTCACTTTTATTGCTATTTTAAGGTGTATTATGGTCTAATATGTCCATTTATATGACTTTTCCGCACTTTGAAAAAAGTCAAGAAAACACGATTTTACGATCACTAGAGAGTAAAAACTCTTATTTCTTGACTTAACGTAAACTCACTTTTATTGCTATTTTAAGGTGTATTATGGTCTAATATGACCATTTATATGACTTTTCCGCACTTTGAAAAAAGTCAAGAAAACACGATTTTACGCTCACTAGAGAGTAAAATTTCTTATTTCTTGACTTAACGTAAACTAACTATTATTGCTATTTTAAAGTGTATTAAGGTCTAGTATGTCCATGTATATGACTTTTCCGCACTTTGAAAAAAGTCAAGAAAACACGATTTTACGCTCACTAGAGAGTAAAATTTCTTATTTCTTGACTTAACGTAAAGTAACTTTTATTGCTATTTTAAGGTGAATTATGGTCTAATATGTCCATTTATATGACTTTTCCGCACTTTGAAAAAAGTCAAGAAAACACGATTTTACGATCACTAGAGAGTAAAAACTCTTATTTCTTGACTTAACGTAAAGTAACTTTTATTGCTATTTTAAGGTGTATTATGGTCTTATATATCCATTTATATGACTTTTCCGCACTTTGAAAAAAGTCAAGAAAACACGATTTTACGCTCACTAGAGAGTTAAAACTCTTATTTCTTGACTTAACGTAAACTCACTTTTATTGCTATTTTAAGGTGTATTATGGTCTAATATGTCCATTTATATGACTTTTCCGCACTTTGAAAAAAGTCAAGATAACACGATTTTACGCTCACTTGTGAGTAAAATTTCTTATTTCTTGACTTAACGTAAACTCACTTTTATTGCTATTTTAAGGTGTATTATGGTCTAATATGACAATTTATATGACTTTTCCGCACTTTGAAAAAAGTCAAGAAAACACGATTTTACGCTCACTAGAGAGTAAAAATTCTTATTTCTTGACTTAACGTAAACTCACTTTTATTGCTATTTTAAGGTGTATTATGGTATAATATGCCCATTTATATGACCTTTCCGCACTTTGAAAAAAGTCAAGAAAACACGATTTTACGCTCACTAGAGAGTAAAATTTCATATTTCTTGACTTAACGTAAACTAACTTTTATTGCTATTTTAAAGTGTATTAAGGTCTAGTATGTCCATTTATATGACTTTTCCGCACTTTGAAAAAAGTCAAGAAAACACGATTTTACGCTCACTAGAGAGTAAAAACTCTTATTTCTTGACTTAACGTAAACTCACTTTTATTGCTATTTTAAGATGTATTATGGTCTAATATGTCCATTTATATGACTTTTCCGCACTTTGAAAAAAGTCAAGAAAACACGATTTTCGCTCACTAGAGAGTAAAATTTCTTATTTCTTGACTTAACGTAAACTCACTTTTATTGCTATTTTAAGGTGTATTATGGTCTAATATGTCCATTTATATGACTTTTCCGCACTTTGAAAAAAGTCAAGAAAACACGATTTTACGCTGACTAGAGAGTAAAATTTCTTATTTCTTGACTTAACGTAAACTGACTTTTATTGCAATATAAAGGTGTATTATGCTCTAATTTGTCCATTTATATGACTTTTCCGCACTTTGAAAAAAGTCAAGAAAACACGATTTTACGATCACTAGAGAGTAAAAACTCTTATTTCTTGACTTAACGTAAACTCACTTTTATTGCTATTTTAAGGTGTATTATGGTCTAATATGTCCATTTATATGACTTTTCCGCACTTTGAAAAAAGTCAAGAAAACACGATTTTACGCTCACTAGAGAGTAAAAATTCTTATTTCATGACTTCTCGGAAACTCACTTTTATTGCAATTTAAAGGTGTATTAAGGTCTAATATGTCCATTTATATGACTTTTTCGCACTTTGAAAAAAGTCAAGAATACACGATTTTATGCTCACTAGAGAGTAAAATTTCTTATTTCTTGACTTAATGTAAACTCACTTTTATTGCTATTTTAAGGTGTATTATGGTCTAATATGTCCATTTATATGACCTTTTCGCACTTTGAAAAAAGTCAAGAAAACACGATTTTATGCTCACTAGAGAGTAAAATTTCTTATTTCTTGACTTAACGTAAACTCACTTTTATTGCTATTTTAAGGTGTATTATGGTCTAATATGTCCATTTATATGACTTTTCCGCACTTTGAAAAAGGTCAAGAAAACACGATTTTACGCTCACTAGAGTAAAATTTCTTATTTCTTGACTTAACGTAAACTAACTTTTATTGCTATTTTAAAGTGTATTAAGGTCTAGTATGTCCATTTATATGACTTTTCCGCACTTTGAAAAAAGTCAAGAAAACACGATTTTACGCTCACTAGAGAGTAAAAACTCTTATTTCTTGACTTAACGTAAACTCACTATTATTGCTATTTTAAGGTGTATTATGGTCTAATATGTCCATTTATATGACTTTTCCGCACTTTGAAAAAAGTCAAGAAAACACGGTTTTACGCTCACTAGAGAGTAAAATTTCTTATTTCCTGACTTAACGTAAACTCACTTTTATTACTATTTTAAGGTGTATTATGGTCTAATATGTCCATTTATATGACTTTTCCGCACTTTGAAAAAAGTCAAGAAAACACGATTTTACAATCACTAGAGAGTAAAAACTCTTATTTCTTGACTTAACGTAAACTCACTTTTATTGCTATTTTAAGGTGTATTATGGTCTAATATGACCATTTATATGACTTTTCCGCACTTTGAAAAAAGTCAAGAAAACACGATTTTACGCTCACTAGAGAGTAAAATTTCTTATTTCTTGACTTAACGTAAACTAACTATTATTGCTATTTTAAAGTGTATTAAGGTCTAGTATGTCCATTTATATGACTTTTCCGCACTTTGAAAAAAGTCAAGAAAACACGATTTTACGCTCACTAGAGAGTAAAATTTCTTATTTCTTGACTTAACGTAAAGTAACTTTTATTGCTATTTTAAGGTGAATTATGGTCTAATATGTCCATTTATATGACTTTTCCGCACTTTGAAAAAAGTCAAGAAAACACGATTTTACGATCACTAGAGAGTAAAAACTCTTATTTCTTGACTTAACGTAAAGTAACTTTTATTGCTATTTTAAGGTGTATTATGGTCTTATATATCCATTTATATGACTTTTCCGCACTTTGAAAAAAGTCAAGAAAACACGATTTTACGCTCACTAGAGAGTTAAAACTCTTATTTCTTGACTTAACGTAAACTCACTTTTATTGCTATTTTAAGGTGTATTATGGTCTAATATGTCCATTTATATGACTTTTCCGCACTTTGAAAAAAGTCAAGATAACACGATTTTACGCTCACTTGTGAGTAAAATTTCTTATTTCTTGACTTAACGTAAACTCACTTTTATTGCTATTTTAAGGTGTATTATGGTCTAATATGACAATTTATATGACTTTTCCGCACTTTGAAAAAAGTCAAGAAAACACGATTTTACGCTCACTAGAGAGTAAAAATTCTTATTTCTTGACTTAACGTAAACTCACTTTTATTGCTATTTTAAGGTGTATTATGGTATAATATGCCCATTTATATGACCTTTCCGCACTTTGAAAAAAGTCAAGAAAACACGATTTTACGCTCACTAGAGAGTAAAATTTCATATTTCTTGACTTAACGTAAACTAACTTTTATTGCTATTTTAAAGTGTATTAAGGTCTAGTATGTCCATTTATATGACTTTTCCGCACTTTGAAAAAAGTCAAGAAAACACGATTTTACGCTCACTAGAGAGTAAAAACTCTTATTTCTTGACTTAACGTAAACTCACTTTTATTGCTATTTTAAGATGTATTATGGTCTAATATGTCCATTTATATGACTTTTCCGCACTTTGAAAAAAGTCAAGAAAACACGATTTTCGCTCACTAGAGAGTAAAATTTCTTATTTCTTGACTTAACGTAAACTCACTTTTATTGCTATTTTAAGGTGTATTATGGTCTAATATGTCCATTTATATGACTTTTCCGCACTTTGAAAAAAGTCAAGAAAACACGATTTTACGCTGACTAGAGAGTAAAATTTCTTATTTCTTGACTTAACGTAAACTGACTTTTATTGCAATATAAAGGTGTATTATGCTCTAATATGTCCATTTATATGACTTTTCCGCACTTTGAAAAAAGTCAAGAAAACACGATTTTACGATCACTACAGAGTAAAAACTCTTATTTCTTGACTTAACGTAAACTCACTTTTATTGCTATTTTAAGGTGTATTATGGTCTAATATGTCCATTTATATGACTTTTCCGCACTTTGAAAAAAGTCAAGAAAACACGATTTTACGCTCACTAGAGAGTAAAAATTCTTATTTCATGACTTCTCGGAAACTCACTTTTATTGCAATTTAAAGGTGTATTAAGGTCTAATATGTCCATTTATATGACTTTTTCGCACTTTGAAAAAAGTCAAGAATACACGATTTTATGCTCACTAGAGAGTAAAATTTCTTATTTCTTGACTTAATGTAAACTCACTTTTATTGCTATTTTAAGGTGTATTATGGTCTAATATGTCCATTTATATGACCTTTTCGCACTTTGAAAAAAGTCAAGAAAACACGATTTTATGCTCACTAGAGAGTAAAATTTCTTATTTCTTGACTTAACGTAAACTCACTTTTATTGCTATTTTAAGGTGTATTATGGTCTAATATGTCCATTTATATGACTTTTCCGCACTTTGAAAAAGGTCAAGAAAACACGATTTTACGCTCACTAGAGTAAAATTTCTTATTTCTTGACTTAACGTAAACTAACTTTTATTGCTATTTTAAAGTGTATTAAGGTCTAGTATGTCCATTTATATGACTTTTCCGCACTTTGAAAAAAGTCAAGAAAACACGATTTTACGCTCACTAGAGAGTAAAAACTCTTATTTCTTGACTTAACGTAAACTCACTATTATTGCTATTTTAAGGTGTATTATGGTCTAATATGTCCATTTATATGACTTTTCCGCACTTTGAAAAAAGTCAAGAAAACACGGTTTTACGCTCACTAGAGAGTAAAATTTCTTATTTCCTGACTTAACGTAAACTCACTTTTATTACTATTTTAAGGTGTATTATGGTCTAATATGTCCATTTATATGACTTTTCCGCACTTTGAAAAAAGTCAAGAAAACACGATTTTACAATCACTAGAGAGTAAAAACTCTTATTTCTTGACTTAACGTAAACTCACTTTTATTGCTATTTTAAGGTGTATTATGGTCTAATATGACCATTTATATGACTTTTCCGCACTTTGAAAAAAGTCAAGAAAACACGATTTTACGCTCACTAGAGAGTAAAATTTCTTATTTCTTGACTTAACGTAAACTAACTATTATTGCTATTTTAAAGTGTATTAAGGTCTAGTATGTCCATTTATATGACTTTTCCGCACTTTGAAAAAAGTCAAGAAAACACGATTTTACGCTCACTAGAGAGTAAAATTTCTTATTTCTAGACTTAACGTAAAGTAACTTTTATTGCTATTTTAAGGTGAATTATGGTCTAATATGTCCATTTATATGACTTTTCCGCACTTTGAAAAAAGTCAAGAAAAGACGATTTTACGATCACTAGAGAGTAAAAACTCTTTATTTCTTGACTTAACGTAAACTCACTTTTATTGCTATTTTAAGGTGTATTATGGTCTAATATGTCCATTTATATGACTTTTCCGCACTTTGAAAAAAGTCAAGAAAACACGATTTTACGCTCACTAGAGAGTAAAATTTCTTATTTCTTGACTTAACGTAAACTGACTTTTATTGCTATTTTAAAGTGTATTAAGGTCTAGTATGTCCATTTATATGACTTTTCCGCACTTTGAAAAAAGTCAAGAAAACACGATTTTACGCTCACTAGAGAGTAAAAATTCTTATTTCTTGACTTAACGTAAAGTAACTTTTATTGCTATTTTAAGGTGTATTATGGTCTAATATGTCCATTTATATGACTTTTCCGCACTTTGAAAAAAGTCAAGAAAACACGATTTTACGATCACTAGAAAGTAAAAACTCTTATTTCTTGACTTAACGTAAACTCACTTTTATTGCTATTTTAAGGTGTATTATGGTCTAATGTGATCATTTATATGACTTTTCCGCGCTTTGAAAAAAGTCAAGAAAACACGATTTTACGCTCACTAGAGAGTAAAATTTGTTATTTCTTGACTTAACGTAAACTGACTTTTATTGCTATTTTAAAGTGTATTAAGGTCTAGTATGTCCATTTATATGACTTTTCCGCACTTTGAAAAAAGTCAAGAAAACACGATTTTACGCTCACTAGCGAGTAAAAATTCTTATTTCATGACTTCTCGGAAACTCACTTTTATTGCAATTTAAAGGTGTATTAATGTCTAATATGTCCATCCATATGACTTTTTCGCACTTTGAAAAAAGTCAAGATAACACGATTTTATGCTCACTAGAGAGTAAAATTTCTTATTTCTTGACTTAACGTAAAGTCACTTTTATTGCTATTTTAAGGTGTATTATGGTCTAATATGTCCATTTATATGACTTTTCCGCACTTTGAAAAAAGTCAAGAAAACACGATTTTACGCTCACTAGAGTAAAATTTCTTATTTCTTGACTTAACGTAAACTAACTTTTATTGCTATTTTAAAGTGTATTAAGGTCTAGTATGTCCATTTATATGACAATTCCGCACTTTGAAAAAAGTCAAGAAAACACGATTTTACGCTCACTAGAGAGTAAAATTTCTTATTTCCTGACTTAACGTAAACTCACTTTTATTGCTATTTTAAGGTGTATTATGGTCTAATATGTCAATTTATATGACTTTTCCGCACTTTGAAAAAAGTCAAGAAAACACGATTTTACGCTCACTAGAGAGTAAAAACTCTTATTTCTTGACTTAACGTAAACTCACTTTTATTGCTATTTTAAGGTGTATTATGGTCTAATATGTCCATTTATATGACTTTTCCGCACTTTGAAAAAAGTCAGGAAAACACGATTTTACGCTCACTAGAGGGTAAAATTTCTTGTTTCTTGACTTAACGTGAACTCACTTTTATTGCTATTTTAAGGTGTATTATGGTCTAATATGTCCATTTATATGACTTTTCCGCACTTTGAAGAAAGTCAAGAAAACACGATTTTACGATCACTAGAGAGTAAAAACTCTTATTTCTTGACTTAACGTAAACTCACTTTTATTGCTATTTTAAGGTGTATTATGGTCTAATATGTCCATTTATATGACTTTTCCGCACTTTGAAAAAAGTCAAGATAACACGATTTTACGCTCACTTGTGAGTAAAATTTCTTATTTCTTGACTTAACGTAAACTCACTTTTATTGCTATTTTAAGGTGTATTATGGTCTAATATGACAATTTATATGACTTTTCCGCACTTTGAAAAAAGTCAAGAAAACACGATTTTACGCTCACTGGAGAGTAAAAATTCTTATTTCTTGACTTAACGTAAACACACTTTTATTGCTATTTTAAGGTGTATTATGGTATAATATGCCCATTTATATGACTTTTCCGCACTTTGAAAAAAGTCAAGAAAACACGATTTTACGATCACTAGAGAGTAAAAACTCTTATTTCTTGACTTAACGTAAAGTAACTTTTATTGCTATTTTAAGGTGTATTATGGTCTTATATATCCATTTATATGACTTTTCCGCACTTTGAAAAAAGTCAAGAAAACACGATTTTACGCTCACTAGAGAGTTAAAACTCTTATTTCTTGACTTAACGTAAACTCACTTTTATTGCTATTTTAAGGTGTATTATGGTCTAATATGTCCATTTATATGACTTTTCCGCACTTTGAAAAAAGTCAAGATAACACGATTTTACGCTCACTTGTGAGTAAAATTTCTTATTTCTTGACTTAACGTAAACTCACTTTTATTGCTATTTTAAGGTGTATTAAGGTCTAGTATGTCCATTTATATGACTTTTCCGCACTTTGAAAAAAGTCAAGAAAACACGATTTTACGCTCACTAGAGAGTAAAAACTCTTATTTCTTGACTTAACGTAAACTCACTTTTATTGCTATTTTAAGATGTATTATGGTCTAATATGTCCATTTATATGACTTTTCCGCACTTTGAAAAAAGTCAAGAAAACACGATTTTCGCTCACTAGAGAGTAAAATTTCTTATTTCTTGACTTAACGTAAACTCACTTTTATTGCTATTTTAAGGTGTATTATGGTCTAATATGTCCATTTATATGACTTTTCCGCACTTTGAAAAAAGTCAAGAAAACACGATTTTACGCTGACTAGAGAGTAAAATTTCTTATTTCTTGACTTAACGTAAACTGACTTTTATTGCAATATAAAGGTGTATTATGCTCTAATATGTCCATTTATATGACTTTTCCGCACTTTGAAAAAAGTCAAGAAAACACGATTTTACGATCACTAGAGAGTAAAAACTCTTATTTCTTGACTTAACGTAAACTCACTTTTATTGCTATTTTAAGGTGTATTATGGTCTAATATGTCCATTTATATGACTTTTCCGCACTTTGAAAAAAGTCAAGAAAACACGATTTTACGCTCACTAGAGAGTAAAAATTCTTATTTCATGACTTCTCGGAAACTCACTTTTATTGCAATTTAAAGGTGTATTAAGGTCTAATATGTCCATTTATATGACTTTTTCGCACTTTGAAAAAAGTCAAGAATACACGATTTTATGCTCACTAGAGAGTAAAATTTCTTATTTCTTGACTTAATGTAAACTCACTTTTATTGCTATTTTAAGGTGTATTATGGTGTAATATGTCCATTTATATGACCTTTTCGCACTTTGAAAAAAGTCAAGAAAACACGATTTTATGCTCACTAGAGAGTAAAATTTCTTATTTCTTGACTTAACGTAAACTCACTTTTATTGCTATTTTAAGGTGTATTATGGTCTAATATGTCCATTTATATGACTTTTCCGCACTTTGAAAAAGGTCAAGAAAACACGATTTTACGCTCACTAGAGTAAAATTTCTTATTTCTTGACTTAACGTAAACTAACTTTTATTGCTATTTTAAAGTGTATTAAGGTCTAGTATGTCCATTTATATGACTTTTCCGCACTTTGAAAAAAGTCAAGAAAACACGATTTTACGCTCACTAGAGAGTAAAAACTCTTATTTCTTGACTTAACGTAAACTCACTATTATTGCTATTTTAAGGTGTATTATGGTCTAATATGTCCATTTATATGACTTTTCCGCACTTTGAAAAAAGTCAAGAAAACACGGTTTTACGCTCACTAGAGAGTAAAATTTCTTATTTCCTGACTTAACGTAAACTCACTTTTATTACTATTTTAAGGTGTATTATGGTCTAATATGTCCATTTATATGACTTTTCCGCACTTTGAAAAAAGTCAAGAAAACACGATTTTACAATCACTAGAGAGTAAAAACTCTTATTTCTTGACTTAACGTAAACTCACTTTTATTGCTATTTTAAGGTGTATTATGGTCTAATATGACCATTTATATGACTTTTCCGCACTTTGAAAAAAGTCAAGAAAACACGATTTTACGCTCACTAGAGAGTAAAATTTCTTATTTCTTGACTTAACGTAAACTAACTATTATTGCTATTTTAAAGTGTATTAAGGTCTAGTATGTCCATTTATATGACTTTTCCGCACTTTGAAAAAAGTCAAGAAAACACGATTTTACGCTCACTAGAGAGTAAAATTTCTTATTTCTTGACTTAACGTAAAGTAACTTTTATTGCTATTTTAAGGTGAATTATGGTCTAATATGTCCATTTATATGACTTTTCCGCACTTTGAAAAAAGTCAAGAAAACACGATTTTACGATCACTAGAGAGTAAAAACTCTTATTTCTTGACTTAACGTAAAGTAACTTTTATTGCTATTTTAAGGTGTATTATGGGTCTTATATATCCATTTATATGACTTTTCCGCACTTTGAAAAAAGTCAAGAAAACACGATTTTACGCTCACTAGAGAGTTAAAACTCTTATTTCTTGACTTAACGTAAACTCACTTTTATTGCTATTTTAAGGTGTATTATGGTCTAATATGTCCATTTATATGACTTTTCCGCACTTTGAAAAAAGTCAAGATAACACGATTTTACGCTCACTTGTGAGTAAAATTTCTTATTTCTTGACTTAACGTAAACTCACTTTTATTGCTATTTTAAGGTGTATTATGGTCTAATATGACAATTTATATGACTTTTCCGCACTTTGAAAAAAGTCAAGAAAACACGATTTTACGATCACTAGAGAGTAAAAATTCTTATTTCTTGACTTAACGTAAACTCACTTTTATTGCTATTTTAAGGTGTATTATGGTATAATATGCCCATTTATATGACCTTTCCGCACTTTGAAAAAAGTCAAGAAAACACGATTTTACGCTCACTAGAGAGTAAAATTTCATATTTCTTGACTTAACGTAAACTAACTTTTATTGCTATTTTAAAGTGTATTAAGGTCTAGTATGTCCATTTATATGACTTTTCCGCACTTTGAAAAAAGTCAAGAAAACACGATTTTACGCTCACTAGAGAGTAAAAACTCTTATTTCTTGACTTAACGTAAACTCACTTTTATTGCTATTTTAAGATGTATTATGGTCTAATATGTCCATTTATATGACTTTTCCGCACTTTGAAAAAAGTCAAGAAAACACGATTTTCGCTCACTAGAGAGTAAAATTTCTTATTTCTTGACTTAACGTAAACTCACTTTTATTGCTATTTTAAGGTGTATTATGGTCTAATATGTCCATTTATATGACTTTTCCGCACTTTGAAAAAAGTCAAGAAAACACGATTTTACGCTGACTAGAGAGTAAAATTTCTTATTTCTTGACTTAACGTAAACTGACTTTTATTGCAATATAAAGGTGTATTATGCTCTAATATGTCCATTTATATGACTTTTCCGCACTTTGAAAAAAGTCAAGAAAACACGATTTTACGATCACTAGAGAGTAAAAACTCTTATTTCTTGACTTAACGTAAACTCACTTTTATTGCTATTTTAAGGTGTATTATGGTCTAATATGTCCATTTTATATGACTTTTCCGCACTTTGAAAAAAGTCAAGAAAACACGATTTTACGCTCACTAGAGAGTAAAAATTCTTATTTCATGACTTCTCGGAAACTCACTTTTATTGCAATTTAAAGGTGTATTAAGGTCTAATATGTCCATTTATATGACTTTTTCGCAGTTTGAAAAAAGTCAAGAATACACGATTTTATGCTCACTAGAGAGTAAAATTTCTTATTTCTTGACTTAATGTAAACTCACTTTTATTGCTATTTTAAGGTGTATTATGGTCTAATATGTCAATTTATATGACCTTTTCGCACTTTGAAAAAAGTCAAGAAAAACACGATTTTATGCTCACTAGAGAGTAAAATTTCTTATTTCTTGACTTAACGTAAACTCACTTTTATTGCTATTTTAAGGTGTATTATGGTCTAATATGTCCATTTATATGACTTTTCCGCACTTTGAAAAAGGTCAAGAAAACACGATTTTACGCTCACTAGAGTAAAATTTCTTATTTCTTGACTTAACGTAAACTAACTTTTATTGCTATTTTAAAGTGTATTAAGGTCTAGTATGTCCATTTATATGACTTTTCCGCACTTTGAAAAAAGTCAAGAAAACACGATTTTACGCTCACTAGAGAGTAAAAACTCTTATTTCTTGACTTAACGTAAACTCACTTTTATTGCTATTTTAAGATGTATTATGGTCTAATATGTCCATTTATATGACTTTTCCGCACTTTGAAAAAAGTCAAGAAAACACGATTTTCGCTCACTAGAGAGTAAAATTTCTTATTTCTTGACTTAACGTAAACTCACTTTTATTGCTATTTTAAGGTGTATTATGGTCTAATATGTCCATTTATATGACTTTTCCGCACTTTGAAAAAAGTCAAGAAAACACGATTTTACGCTGACTAGAGAGTAAAATTTCTTATTTCTTGACTTAACGTAAACTGACTTTTATTGCAATATAAAGGTGTATTATGCTCTAATATGTCCATTTATATGACTTTTCCGCACTTTGAAAAAAGTCAAGAAAACACGATTTTACGATCACTAGAGAGTAAAAACTCTTATTTCTTGACTTAACGTAAACTCACTTTTATTGCTATTTTAAGGTGTATTATGGTCTAATATGTCCATTTATATGACTTTTCCGCACTTTGAAAAAAGTCAAGAAAACACGATTTTACGCTCACTAGAGAGTAAAAATTCTTATTTCATGACTTCTCGGAAACTCACTTTTATTGCAATTTAAAGGTGTATTAAGGTCTAATATGTCCATTTATATGACTTTTTCGCAGTTTGAAAAAAGTCAAGAATACACGATTTTATGCTCACTAGAGAGTAAAATTTCTTATTTCTTGACTTAATGTAAACTCACTTTTATTGCTATTTTAAGGTGTATTATGGTCTAATATGTCAATTTATATGACCTTTTCGCACTTTGAAAAAAGTCAAGAAAACACGATTTTATGCTCACTAGAGAGTAAAATTTCTTATTTCTTGACTTAACGTAAACTCACTTTTATTGCTATTTTAAGGTGTATTATGGTCTAATATGTCCATTTATATGACTTTTCCGCACTTTGAAAAAGGTCAAGAAAACACGATTTTACGCTCACTAGAGTAAAATTTCTTATTTCTTGACTTAACGTAAACTAACTTTTATTGCTATTTTAAAGTGTATTAAGGTCTAGTATGTCCATTTATATGACTTTTCCGCACTTTGAAAAAAGTCAAGAAAACACGATTTTACGCTCACTAGAGAGTAAAAACTCTTATTTCTTGACTTAACGTAAACTCACTATTATTGCTATTTTAAGGTGTATTATGGTCTAATATGTCCATTTATATGACTTTTCCGCACTTTGAAAAAAGTCAAGAAAACACGGTTTTACGCTCACTAGAGAGTAAAATTTCTTATTCCTGACTTAACGTAAACTCACTTTTATTACTATTTTAAGGTGTATTATGGTCTAATATGTCCATTTATATGACTTTTCCGCACTTTGAAAAAAGTCAAGAAAACACGATTTTACAATCACTAGAGAGTAAAAACTCTTATTTCTTGACTTAACGTAGACTCACTTTTATTGCTATTTTAAGGTGTATTATGGTCTAATATGACCATTTATATGACTTTTCCGCACTTTGAAAAAAGTCAAGAAAACACGATTTTACGCTCACTAGAGAGTAAAATTTCTTATTTCTTGACTTAACGTAAACTAACTATTATTGCTATTTTAAAGTGTATTAAGGTCTAGTATGTCCATTTATATGACTTTTCCGCACTTGAAAAAAGTCAAGAAAACACGATTTTACGCTCACTAGAGAGTAAAATTTCTTATTTCTAGACTTAACGTAAAGTAACTTTTATTGCTATTTTAAGGTGAATTATGGTCTAATATGTCCATTTATATGACTTTTCCGCACTTTGAAAAAAGTCAAGAAAAGACGATTTTACGATCACTAGAGAGTAAAAACTCTTATTTCTTGACTTAACGTAAACTCACTTTTATTGCTATTTTAAGGTGTATTATGGTCTAATATGTCCATTTATATGACTTTTCCGCACTTTGAAAAAAGTCAAGAAAACACGATTTTACGCTCACTAGAGAGTAAAATTTCTTATTTCTTGACTTAACGTAAACTGACTTTTATTGCTATTTTAAAGTGTATTAAGGTCTAGTATGTCCATTTATATGACTTTTCCGCACTTTGAAAAAAGTCAAGAAAAACACGATTTTACGCTCACTAGAGAGTAAAAATTCTTATTTCTTGACTTAACGTAAAGTAACTTTTATTGCTATTTTAAGGTGTATTATGGTCTAATATGTCCATTTATATGACTTTTCCGCACTTTGAAAAAAGTCAAGAAAACACGATTTTACGATCACTAGAAAGTAAAAACTCTTATTTCTTGACTTAACGTAAACTCACTTTTATTGCTATTTTAAGGTGTATTATGGGTCTAATGTGATCATTTATATGACTTTTCCGCGCTTTGAAAAAAGTCAAGAAAACACGATTTTACGCTCACTAGAGAGTAAAATTTGTTATTTCTTGACTTAACGTAAACTGACTTTTATTGCTATTTTAAAGTGTATTAAGGTCTAGTATGTCCATTTATATGACTTTTCCGCACTTTGAAAAAAGTCAAGAAAACACGATTTTACGCTCACTAGAGAGTAAAAATTCTTATTTCATGACTTCTCGGAAACTCACTTTTATTGCAATTTAAAGGTGTATTAATGTCTAATATGTCCATCTATATGACTTTTTCGCACTTTGAAAAAAGTCAAGAAAACACGATTTTATGCTCACTAGAGAGTAAAATTTCTTATTTCTTGACTTAACGTAAAGTCACTTTTATTGCTATTTTAAGGTGTATTATGGTCTAATATGTCCATTTATATGACTTTTCCGCACTTTGAAAAAAGTCAAGAAAACACGATTTTACGCTCACTAGAGTAAAATTTCTTATTTCTTGACTTAACGTAAACTAACTTTTATTGCTATTTTAAAGTGTATTAAGGTCTAGTATGTCCATTTATATGACAATTCCGCACTTTGAAAAAAGTCAAGAAAACACGATTTTACGCTCACTAGAGAGTAAAATTTCTTATTTCCTGACTTAACGTAAACTCACTTTTATTGCTATTTTAAGGTGTATTATGGTCTAATATGTCAATTTATATGACTTTTCCGCACTTTGAAAAAAGTCAAGAAAACACGATTTTACGCTCACTAGAGAGTAAAAACTCTTATTTCTTGACTTAACGTAAACTCACTTTTATTGCTATTTTAAGGTGTATTATGGTCTAATATGTCCATTTATATGACTTTTACGCACTTTGAAAAAAGTCAGGAAAACACGATTTTACGCTCACTAGAGGGTAAAATTTCTTGTTTCTTGACTTAACGTGAACTCACTTTTATTGCTATTTTAAGGTGTATTATGGTCTAATATGTCCATTTATATGACTTTTCCGCACTTTGAAGAAAGTCAAGAAAACACGATTTTACGATCACTAGAGAGTAAAAACTCTTATTTCTTGACTTAACGTAAACTCACTTTTATTGCTATTTTAAGGTGTATTATGGTCTAATATGTCCATTTATATGACTTTTCCGCACTTTGAAAAAAGTCAAGATAACACGATTTTACGCTCACTTGTGAGTAAAATTTCTTATTTCTTGACTTAACGTAAACTCACTTTTATTGCTATTTTAAGGTGTATTATGGTCTAATATGACAATTTATATGACTTTTCCGCACTTTGAAAAAAGTCAAGAAAACACGATTTTACGCTCACTGGAGAGTAAAAATTCTTATTTCTTGACTTAACGTAAACACACTTTTATTGCTATTTTTAAGGTGTATTATGGTATAATATGCCCATTTATATGACTTTTCCGCACTTTGAAAAAAGTCAAGAAAACACGATTTTACGCTCACTAGAGAGTAAAATTTCTTATTTCTTGACTTAACGTAAACTAACTTTTATTGCTATTTTAAAGTGTATTAAGGTCTAGTATGTCCATTTATATGACTTTTCCGCACTTTGAAAAAAGTCAAGAAAACACGATTTTACGCTCACTAGAGAGTAAATTTTCTTATTTCTTGACTTAACGTAAAGTAACTTTTATTGCTATTTTAAGGTGAATTATGGTCTATTATGTCCATTTATATGACTTTTCCGCACTTTGAAAAAAGTCAAGAAAACACGATTTTACGATCACTAGAGAGTAAAAACTCTTATTTCTTGACTTAACGTAAACTCACTTTTATTGCTATTTTAAGGTGTATTATGGTCTAATATGTCCATTTATATGACTTTTCCGCACTTTGAAAAAAGTCAAGAAAACACGATTTTACGCTCACTAGAGAGTAAAATTTCTTATTTCTTGACTTAACGTAAACTCACTTTTATTGCTATTTTAAGGTGTATTATGGTCTAATATGTCCATTTATATGACTTTTCCGCACTTTGAAAAAAGTCAAGAAAACACGATTTTACGCTCACTAGAGAGTAAAATTCTTATTTCTTGACTTAACGTAAAGTAACTTTTATTGCTATTTTAAGGTGTATTATGGTCTAATATGTCCATTTATATGACTTTTCCGCACTTTGAAAAAAGTCAAGAAAACACGATTTTACGATCACTAGAGAGTAAAAACTCATATTTCTTGACTTAACGTAAACTCACTTTTATTGCTATTTTAAGGTGTATTAAGGTCTAATATGTCCATTTATATGACTTTTCCGCACTTTGAAAAAAGTCAAGAAAACACGATTTTACGATCACTAGAGAGTAAAAATTCTTATTTCATGACTTCTCGGAAACTCACTTTTATTGCAATTTAAAGGTGTATTAAGGTCTAATATGTCCATTTATATGACTTTTTCGCACTTTGAAAAAAGTCAAGAAAACACGATTTTATGCTCACTAGAGAGTAAAATTTCTTATTTCTTGACTTTATGTAAACTCACTTTTATTGCTATTTTAAGGTGTATTATGGTCTAATATGTCCATTTATATGACTTTTCCGCACTTTGAAAAAAGTCAAGAAAACACGATTTTACGCTCACTAAAGAGTAAAATTTCTTATTTCCTGACTTAACGTAAACTCACTTTTATTGCTATTTTAAGGTGTATTATGGTCTAATATGTGAATTTATATGACTTTTCCGCACTTTGAAAAAAGTCAAGAAAACACGATTTTACGCTCACTAGAGAGTAAAAACTCTTATTTCTTGACTTAACGTAAACTCACTTTTATTGCTATTTTAAGGTGTATTATGGTTTAATATGTCCATTTATATGACTTTTCCGCACTTTGAAAAAATTCAAGAAAAGACGATTTTACGCTCACTAGAGAGTAAAATTTCTTATTTCTTGACTTAACGTAAACTCACTTTTATTGCTATTTTAAGGTGTATTATGGTCTAATATGTCCATTTATATGACTTTTCCGCACTTTGAAAAAAGTCAAGAAAACACGATTTTACGATCACTAGAGAGTAAAAACTCTTATTTCTTGACTTAACGTAAACTCACTTTTATTGCTATTTTAAGGTGTATTATGGTCTAATATGTCCATTTATATGACTTTTCCGCACTTTGAAAAAAGTCAAGATAACACGATTTTACGCTCACTTGTGAGTAAAATTTCTTATTTCTTGACTTAACGTAAACTCACTTTTATTGCTATTTTTAAGGTGTATTATGGTCTAATATGACAATTTATATGACTTTTCCGCACTTTGAAAAAAGTCAAGAAAACACGATTTTACGCTCACTGGAGAGTAAAAATTCTTATTTCTTGACTTAACGTAAACACACTTTTATTGCTATTTTAAGGTGTATTATGGTATAATATGCCCATTTATATGACTTTTCCGCACTTTGAAAAAAGTCAAGAAAACACGATTTTACGCTCACTAGAGAGTAAAATTTCTTATTTCTTGACTTAACGTAAACTAACTTTTATTGCTATTTTAAAGTGTATTAAGGTCTAGTATGTCCATTTATATGACTTTTCCGCACTTTGAAAAAAAGTCAAGAAAACACGATTTTACGCTCACTAGAGAGTAAATTTTCTTATTTCTTGACTTAACGTAAAGTAACTTTTATTGCTATTTTAAGGTGAATTATGGTCTAATATGTCCATTTATATGACTTTTCCGCACTTTGAAAAAAGTCAAGAAAACACGATTTTACGATCACTAGAGAGTAAAAACTCTTATTTCTTGACTTAACGTAAACTCACTTTTATTGCTATTTTAAGGTGTATTATGGTCTAATATGTCCATTTATATGCCTTTCCTGCACTTTGAAAAAAGTCAAGAAAACACGATTTTACTCTCACTAGAGAGTAAAATTTCTTATTTCTTGACTTAACGTAAACTCACTTTTATTGCTATTTTAAGGTGTATTATGGTCTAATATGTCCATTTATATGACTTTTCCGCACTTTGAAAAAAGTCAAGAAAACACGATTTTACGCTCACTAGAGAGTAAAATTCTTATTTCTTGACTTAACGTAAAGTAACTTTTATTGCTATTTTAAGGTGTATTATGGTCTAATATGTCCATTTATATTACTTTTCCGCACTTTGAAAAAAGTCAAGAAAACACGATTTTACGATCACTAGAGAGTAAAAACTCTTATTTCTTGACTTAACGTAAACTCACTTTTATTGCTATTTTAAGGTGTATTAAGGTCTAATATGTCCATTTATATGACTTTTCCGCACTTTGAAAAAAGTCAAGAAAACACGATTTTACGATCACTAGAGAGTAAAAACTCTTATTTCTTGACTTAACGTAAACTCACTTTTATTGCTATTTTAAGGTGTATTATGGTCTAATATGTCCATTTATATGACTTTTCCGCACTTTGAAAAAAGTCAAGAAAACACGATTTTACGCTCACTAGAGAGTAAAAATTCTTATTTCATGACTTCTCGGAAACTCACTTTTATTGCAATTTAAAGGTGTATTAAGGTCTAATATGTCCATTTATATGACTTTTTCGCACTTTGAAAAAAGTCAAGAAAACACGATTTTATGCTCACTAGAGAGTAAAATTTCTTATTTCTTGACTTTATGTAAACTCACTTTTATTGCTATTTTAAGGTGTATTATGGTCTAATATGTCCATTTATATGACTTTTCCGCAC
>JAUKNL010000706.1:30000-32500 GCA_030765065.1 Deroplatys truncata | reverse complement strand
TCCGTCTTCGTCTTCCTCTTCCTCTTCCTCTTCCTCTTCTGCGCATCATCATTCGTACTCGTCATGGTAGTATTCGTACCCTTATTATTATCCGCTTTATTGGCAATATCATTCTCATGACAATGAGGATGATTACTACTACGACTAATCATAGCCGTGCTACTAACACTACTGATACCAATAATACTCACAATACTACTACGCATACTGATATTCATACTACGAATAATGATATGCACAGCAATCATACTAATACTACTATTAATGCTACTAATACTACGCATACGACTCCTAACACGCATACTAATACTACTAATGCTACTAATTCGAATAATGCTAATACTCATATTCATACCACTCATAATGATACTAGTACCAATACTACTATTACTAATGTGACGAATAATAGTCACACTACTCGTACTACTCCTACTAATACACATAGACGTATTACACATCATAATAGTATTACTAATAGCAATAATACTACTACAAATAATAGTAATATCATCATCATCATCATCATCATCATCATCATCATACTACCACTACCACTACTACTACTCAAAAATCATACCCCTGCCCCTACTCCTACTCATAATCACACCCCTACCCCTACCCCTACCGATGATCATACCCCTACCCCTACTCCTACTCCTACTCATACTAATAATAATCATACTAATACTAACAATACTAACAATACTACTACTACTACTACTACTACTACTACTACTACTACTCATAATAGTAATATTACTAACAATACCAACAATACTAACATTATTACTACTACGAATACTAATACCATTAATAGTACTAATAACAATAATACCAATACCAATACCAATACTAATGATACTAATGATTAATGATCCTAATACCACTACTAATACTCATACTAATACTACTACTACTAATGATAATAATAATGATAATAGTGATACGAATACTAACACTAAGGATAAGAATAATACTACTACTACTCATAATTATATTCGAATACTAACTAACACTACTACTACTACTACTACTACTACTACTACTACTACTACTAATAATACTAATAATAATAATAATAATAATAATAATAATAATAATAATAATAATAATAATAATAATAATAATAATAATCATAATAATCATAATAATAATAATACTATTAATACTATTAATACTATTAATAATAATAATAATAATAATAATAATAATAATAATAATAATAATAATAATAATAATAATAATACTAATAATAATACTAATAATAATAATACTAATACTAATACTAATACTAATCCTACTCATACTCATACCCATACTCATAATGATAATAATACTAATAATAATAATAATAGTAATATTAATAATGATAATAATAATAATAATAATAATAATAATAATAATAATAATAATACAAATAATAATAATAATAATGATTACCAATACTAATGATGATACTCATACTAATAATGATAATCATGATGATAAGACCCATAATAATGATTATGATCATTCTAATGCTACTACTACTACTACTACTACTACTACTACTACTACTACTACTACTACTACTACTACTACTACCACTACCACCACTACTACTACTACTACTACTACTACTACTACTACTACTACTACTACTACTACTACTACTACTACTACCACTACCACCACTACTACTACTACTACTACTACTACTACTACTACTACTACTACTACTACTACTACTACTACTACTACTCCGGATACCGTCAATGACACTACTAATACTAATACTAATCATACGCAGGCTAACCGTAATGGTACGAATAATCATACTAATGAATATTACGCATACGAATCATCATGCTGCTACTACTACTACTACTACTACTACTACTACTACTACTACTACTACTACTACTACTACTACTACTACTATCCGGAGGCGTATTGCTCTCATGTTTTGTATTCCACCTCCAAACATCGGCCCCTCCTTTCGTCTTACCTCGCCACCGTCCAACCAGGTACACATTTCCTCCTCTGTGCATTTCGCCCTACCCCCATGGGGGGAGCGGGGGGCCCCTCTGGGGACGCTAGAGCGTAGCAACACACCCTGGACCTGGCACAAACTCTTTCGACGCGTTGCAGTTCCTGGCCTTGGCTGCTGCAACGCCCTCACACTCTTTATGGTGCATCCGTGTAGACGCGTGGTGGCAGCTTGCCACAGTGCCATTGCTTCATCTCCAAACGGCACTGCATAGCGCGTTGCACTTTCCACAACGCCTCGTTTATTCTGTTCCCCCATTTATGCGTTACACACCACCGACATTGCACCCTCCCGTGCTGTTCTACCCATGATCACCGGTATTGGCATCGCTCGTAGTAGTCGTTGATCACCTCCTTCCACGTTTCCTCACATCCCTGAGCTCCACTGTGCAGGCGCGTAGCAGATTCTCGGCTGCTACGCCCCTGGAAGGACGGGGGGGGGGGGTTTAGCGCTTTGGGGCGCGTTGGAGTA
>JAUKNL010000706.1:20000-25000 GCA_030765065.1 Deroplatys truncata | reverse complement strand
GCTGCACTTCTCTCCCGGTAGGACGTCGCGACCCGTTGGACCAGGGGTCTAAGGCCCGGGATGGAGACCGAGGGGAACGCCGAGGAATCTCGGGTTCACGTTCCCCCGGACCCCGGTTCGCCCGGCCCCGGTTCGACGGTAGGAAACGAGGAGATGGCCCGCTCTGGCGAGCGTCCGGCCCGGTGGGCAAGCTCCACGGGTTTCTTTGTGCGTGGTGCCGCGGCTAACGCCGCGTCCCCGCCGCCCGCGGGCTGCTGGTCTCCGGAGTCCTCGGACAGCTTTGGCCGTTCTCCCGTCCGCGGCGCTATTGCTTCGGATGCCTTCCCGACCCGTCTTGAAACACGGACCAAGGAGTCTAACATGTGCGCGAGTCACTGGGAACCACTAAACCCAGAGGCGCAATGAAAGTGGGGCGGCCTCGTGCCGCCGAGGGAGGATGGCTCCCTTCCGGGGAGCCCGCACTCCCGGGGCGCCCCGGCTTCGGCCGTGGGCGCACTCAGAGCGTACACGTTGGGACCCGAAAGATGGTGAACTATGCCTGGTCAGGACGAAGTCAGGGGAAACCCTGATGGAGGTCCGCAGCGATTCTGACGTGCAAATCGATCGTCAGAGCTGGGTATAGGGGCGAAAGACTAATCGAACCATCTAGTAGCTGGTTCCCTCCGAAGTTTCCCTCAGGATAGCTGGCGCCCGCTTGGAACGAGGCGAGTCTCATCCGGTAAAGCGAATGATTAGAGGCCTTGGGGCCGAAACGACCTCAACCTATTCTCAAACTTTAAATGGGTGAGAACTCCGGCTTGCTCGAGTGAAGCCGCGAGGCGGATCAGGGTGCCAAGTGGGCCATTTTTGGTAAGCAGAACTGGCGCTGTGGGATGAACCAAACGCCGGGTTAAGGCGCCTAAACCGGAGCTCATGGGAGACCATGAAAGGCGTTGGTTGCTTAAGACAGCAGGACGGTGGCCATGGAAGTCGGAAGCCGCTAAGGAGTGTGTAACAACTCACCTGCCGAAGCAACTAGCCCTGAAAATGGATGGCGCTAAAGCTCCGTGCCTATACCCGGCCGCCGGAAGGCATAGGCGTGAGCCGCTTCTCCTTCGGGAGGGGCGGCGAGCGCGCGAAGCCCCGGCGAGTAGGAGGGCGCGGCGGTGTGCGCGGAAGGGTCTGGGCGTGAGCCTGCCTGGAGCCGCCGCCGGTGCAGATCTTGGTGGTAGTAGCAAATACTCAAGCGAGGGCCTTGAGGGCTGATGTGGAGAAGGGTTTCGTGTGAACAGCCGTTGCACACGAGTCAGTCGATCCTAAGCCCTAGGAGAAATCCGATGTCGATGCGGGGGGCCGTCTCACGTGCTCCCCCTCGATGGGCGAAAGGGAATCCGGTTCCTATTCCGGAACCCGGCAGCGGAACCGAATCTACGGGCCCTCGTCAGAGAAGCTCGTCGGGGTAACCCAAAGGGACCCGGAGACGCCGTCGGGAGACCCGGGCAGAGTTTTCTGTTCTGCATAAGCGTTCGAGTTCCCTGGAATCCTCTAGCAGGGAGATAGGGTTTGGAACGCGAAGAGCACCGCAGTTGCGGCGGTGTCCGGGTCGTCCCCTCGGACCTTGAAAATCCGGGAGAGGGTCACGCGGAGGTGTCGCGCCGGCTCGTACCCATATCCGCAGCAGGTCTCCAAGGTGAAGAGCCTCTAGTCGATAGATTAATGTAGGTAAGGGAAGTCGGCAAATTGGATCCGTAACTTCGGGATAAGGATTGGCTCTGAGGACCGGGGCGCGTCGGGCGTGGTAGGGAAGCGGGTCTGTGCCAACGTGCCGGGCCTGGGCGAGGCGATGCGGGTGCCGGCGCTTGCGTCTGCATTTCGCGGATCCGAGCTCGGTCCCGTGCCTTGGCCTCCCGCGGATCTTCCACGCTGCGAGGGACCGCCTCTGGCGGTGCCCCTCTTCGGCCGCCACTCAACGGTCGACTCAGAACTGGCACGGACTTGGGGAATCCGACTGTCTAATTAAAACAAAGCATTGCGAGGGCCCCAGCGGGTGTTGACGCAATGTGATTTCTGCCCAGTGCTCTGAATGTCAACGTGAAGAAATTCAAGCAAGCGCGGGTAAACGGCGGGAGTAACTATGACTCTCTTAAGGTAGCCAAATGCCTCGTCATCTAATTAGTGACGCGCATGAATGGATTAACGAGATTCCCTCTGTCCCTATCTACTTGAGTCCAAATATAAATCAACTCCCACCAGTAGTTCTCAACAACACAACCCCAAAAACTACCCAAAATTAGATAAAAAAGTTAACCCTTTTCCAAATCAAGTGAAATCTCACCCCAAAAAGCCAACGAAAAAACATTTAAACTACAACACTAAAAACATCGCAAAAGACATGACTAAACGCTCGAGACAGCCTAGGTTAATTACAGAAGGCTTTGTTTTAACTAGACAAGTAGATGGACAATTAGGCTTTGATTACGAGGAAGATGGCGTTAATTCTGAAGCTATATCTGGTTATAACAGACTACACGTAAGGACTGAAATGTCCCCAGAAGATGAGAATGCAGATAATGAAAACTATCAGAATCTCTTCGACGAATATCAGGATAGCTCAGATTAACGCCCAAAGGAGTAATTTAGTTATGTCGGAATTAAAAAAGGTTTTGGATGAATTTAGTATAGATATACTATGCATCCAAGAACCCTATACTCTAAAAGATAAGATTACTAATGTTTCAATTATGGCCAGGGTTGCTATATGTGGCCCCAATCCTATGGCAGCAATTTTGATAAATAACCCCAATCTTCAACTAGTCAACCTTACCGAGTTCAATGACTCGCATACCAATGTGCTACAAGTACTTCATGAAAGCGGCGATTTTATAATTTATAATTCCTATTTTCAATTTTCTGATCCTATAGACCCGTACTTAGATAAGCTTCAAAACTTCTCTAGAAAATACTCCAATAAAGAAATACTTTTCACAATAGATTCAAACGCCAAATCAGAATGGTGGTTTAACTCTAAAAAAGACAGTAAAGGTGAAAAATTTGAAGAAATTATTTCGGAACTAAATTTAACAATTTTTAACAGACCTAATAATCCGAGCACATTTGAAAATTCCACCGGAGCCAAATCAAATATTGACCTTACCCTGGGTACCATGAAAATGTATGGTAAAATTAAAAACTGGAAAGTTGGACAAAATATAACTTCTAGTGATCATAATTTAATTTATTATGATTACACAACGGAAAAAGTTCCAAATAATTATTCCATGGATTATTCTTACAACTACAACCAGGCAAATTGGAATTTTATAAAAGAGGAGTTTGATACTCTAAATTTAAATTACACAAATAATATTAATTCCAATATACAACAATTGGAAAATTTTCTAAAATCAACGGCAGATAAATTTATTCCGAAGCGTAGACAGAAAAAATATCATGACAGAGTTTGGACAGAAGAACTGAAATCACTTCGCAGCAAGATGAGGAAAATGAGAAAAATATATCAAAGAACGGCAGTAGCAAGTGAAAGAGATAGGAATTTGGGAATATATAGGAGAGCGAAGAAAAAATTTAAAGACACGCTTAAAAAGACACGTGAAAGGTCATGGAAAAACTTTATTGAAACGGGCACAAATCGCAACATTTGGGGAGCTCCATATAAGATTGTTATGGAAAAAATTAAAAGACCGGAAATTTTAAATACGTTAAGGAAACAAGATGGCTCCGTTACGGCTGATTGGGAGGAGTCAGTTACTGAGTTAATTAGTAGACTTCTCCCAGATGATATTATGGAAGAGGATGATGAAAATAATCGTATTCTCAGAGTAGAAGACCAAAGAGAATATGTATCTTCCAATAATTTAATTTATCCTTACGATGTATCTGAAATTAAACTATTAATCAGAAATTTAAAAATCAAGAAAGCTGCCGGCCCTGACGGGTTGAAAAACGAAATTTTAATTGCGGTTGAAGAGAAATTAACACCAATTTTATGTCGCCTTTTTAACGACTGCTTATGGCAAGGCATTTTTCCAACATCATGGAAAGAGGCTAAATTAACTATACTTAAAAAAGGAGAGGATAAGGATCCTATGGATCCAAAATCCTATAGGCCAATATGTTTATTAAATACTTTAGGCAAACTACTGGAATATCTAATTAATAAGCGAATACAAGAATTCAGATTACTAATTGGCCTTAATAATAAGCAATATGGATTTAGAAAAGGAAGGTCCACCGAAGACGCGGTTATCGCTATTATGGAAAATATCTCCAAATCAGCAGCAAAGTATGTCCTGGGAATATCAATTGATATTTCTGGGGCTTTTGATAACCTTTGGTGGCCCTTCTTATTTCAAAGATTGAGAGTAAAACAATACCCTACTACGATATATAAAATACTTAAAAGTTATTGTTCGGAGAGGAAGGTGTTCTTTCAAGGACCAAATAATAGAATATCAAAAACCATTACTAAAGGTTGTCCACAAGGGTCGATCCTAGGGCCGACCTTTTGGGACATAGTTTTAGAAACACTGATAGAAAGGCTGGAAAATAATACCTCCTGTACTGATATCATCGCATATGCAGACGATGTGATTTTCATTATAGAGGGTAATTCCAGAGTACAATTAGAAAATAAAGGATTTAAATTAATAAATATTTTAGAAAATTGGTGTAAAGATGCAAAAATGAAGATTTCACCATTAAAATCGGCATATATAATATTAAAAGGATCTCTGAAAAGAAATCCCACATTAAAGATTGGTAATACACCTATTAAAAGAAATTCAACACTTAAATATCTAGGAATTCTAATAGACGAAAAATTATATTTTAAGGACCATATTGATTATGTAAGGTGTAAATCAGAAAAAGTGCTGATGAAATTATCTAGAATAGCACAATTCACTTATAGTATACCTCTCTATGCAATTTCCAACTATCATTCAGCGATCTTTGCATCTATTATAAATTATGGCGCGGGAGTTTGGGCACATCGAGTAAAT
>JAUKNL010000706.1:7500-15000 GCA_030765065.1 Deroplatys truncata | reverse complement strand
CTCAAAGGTTTCACTTCGATCCGCCGCAGTTGCGACTGTGCAACACGTGGCACACGCGTAACAGTTGTGTAACGGAGTATACGCAACGCGCCTGAAGATTGTGCAACACCTCCGTGAGGAGCGTTGTGGCAGTTGCTGGAACGTGTTGTTTCAACGGACGAAACACGGACATATCCTCTTCCAGGCGCGTTGCACTTTCCCCGGGAGACAGAGGTCATGCCTTCGCAGTATATCTACACTGTTTACAGTATGCTGATCATCCATTCGTGTCCATCTCTTCCTTCTCCATCATCATTTTGCTGATTGGCATTCCTTAGTCGGAGCACCACCACCACTACTACTACTACTACTACTACTACTACTACTACTACTACCACTACTACTACTACTATTCATAATGATAATCATCAGCATGATATTCATTATAGCAGTCATACTAACACTCATACTCATACCCCTCATAGTCATATCAATGAACCTACTGATACTAATACCTACTACCGCTAATGATGATACGTAGCATACGCCTATTCATACTACGCCCACCACTACGACTAGCACTACTACTACTACTACTACTACTACTAATACTACTACTACTACTACGACCGGTATTACTTATTCTTCGTATTAGTGGTATCATCATTATTCCGATTTGTATGATTATTCTCCGTAGTTCCTCCTCCTCCTCCTCCTCCTCCTCCTCCCCTCCTCCTCCTCCTCCTCCTCCTCCTCCTCCTCCTCCACCTCTTCTTCTTCTTCTTCTTCTTCGTCTCCGTCTTCGTCTTCCTCTTCCTCTTCCTCTTCCTCTTCTGCGCATCATCATTCGTACTCGTCATGGTAGTATTCGTACCCTTATTATTATCCGCTTTATTGGCAATATCATTCTCATGACAATGAGGATGATTACTACTACGACTAATCATAGCCGTGCTACTAACACTACTGATACCAATAATACTCACAATACTACTACGCATACTGATATTCATACTACGAATAATGATATGCACAGCAATCATACTAATACTACTATTAATGCTACTAATACTACGCATACGACTCCTAACACGCATACTAATACTACTAATGCTACTAATTCGAATAATGCTAATACTCATATTCATACCACTCATAATGATACTAGTACCAATACTACTATTACTAATGTGACGAATAATAGTCACACTACTCGTACTACTCCTACTAATACACATAGACGTATTACACATCATAATAGTATTACTAATAGCAATAATACTACTACAAATAATAGTAATATCATCATCATCATCATCATCATCATCATCATCATACTACCACTACCACTACTACTACTCAAAAATCATACCCCTGCCCCTACTCCTACTCATAATCACACCCCTACCCCTACCCCTACCGATGATCATACCCCTACCCCTACTCCTACTCCTACTCATACTAATAATAATCATACTAATACTAACAATACTAACAATACTACTACTACTACTACTACTACTACTACTACTACTACTCATAATAGTAATATTACTAACAATACCAACAATACTAACATTATTACTACTACGAATACTAATACCATTAATAGTACTAATAACAATAATACCAATACCAATACCAATACTAATGATACTAATGATTAATGATCCTAATACCACTACTAATACTCATACTAATACTACTACTACTAATGATAATAATAATGATAATAGTGATACGAATACTAACACTAAGGATAAGAATAATACTACTACTACTCATAATTATATTCGAATACTAACTAACACTACTACTACTACTACTACTACTACTACTACTACTACTAATAATACTAATAATAATAATAATAATAATAATAATAATAATAATAATAATAATAATAATAATAATAATAATCATAATAATCATAATAATAATAATACTATTAATACTATTAATACTATTAATAATAATAATAATAATAATAATAATAATAATAATAATAATAATAATAATAATAATAATAATACTAATAATAATACTAATAATAATAATACTAATACTAATACTAATACTAATCCTACTCATACTCATACCCATACTCATAATGATAATAATACTAATAATAATAATAATAGTAATATTAATAATGATAATAATAATAATAATAATAATAATAATAATAATAATAATAATAATACAAATAATAATAATAATAATGATTACCAATACTAATGATGATACTCATACTAATAATGATAATCATGATGATAAGACCCATAATAATGATTATGATCATTCTAATGCTACTACTACTACTACTACTACTACTACTACTACTACTACTACTACTACTACTACTACTACTACCACTACCACCACTACTACTACTACTACTACTACTACTACTACTACTACTACTACTACTACTACTACTACTACTACTACCACTACCACCACTACTACTACTACTACTACTACTACTACTACTACTACTACTACTACTACTACTACTACTCCGGATACCGTCAATGACACTACTAATACTAATACTAATCATACGCAGGCTAACCGTAATGGTACGAATAATCATACTAATGAATATTACGCATACGAATCATCATGCTGCTACTACTACTACTACTACTACTACTACTACTACTACTACTACTACTACTACTACTACTACTACTACTATCCGGAGGCGTATTGCTCTCATGTTTTGTATTCCACCTCCAAACATCGGCCCCTCCTTTCGTCTTACCTCGCCACCGTCCAACCAGGTACACATTTCCTCCTCTGTGCATTTCGCCCTACCCCCATGGGGGGAGCGGGGGGCCCCTCTGGGGACGCTAGAGCGTAGCAACACACCCTGGACCTGGCACAAACTCTTTCGACGCGTTGCAGTTCCTGGCCTTGGCTGCTGCAACGCCCTCACACTCTTTATGGTGCATCCGTGTAGACGCGTGGTGGCAGCTTGCCACAGTGCCATTGCTTCATCTCCAAACGGCACTGCATAGCGCGTTGCACTTTCCACAACGCCTCGTTTATTCTGTTCCCCCATTTATGCGTTACACACCACCGACATTGCACCCTCCCGTGCTGTTCTACCCATGATCACCGGTATTGGCATCGCTCGTAGTAGTCGTTGATCACCTCCTTCCACGTTTCCTCACATCCCTGAGCTCCACTGTGCAGGCGCGTAGCAGATTCTCGGCTGCTACGCCCCTGGAAGGACGGGGGGGGGGGGGTTTAGCGCTTTGGGGCGCGTTGGAGTACAGACGTCTGCGTATCTCAATACCATTGTCGTCTGGTGGGCGTCGTAGTTGCGCCACACTAACCCGTACGTTTGCTGTATGTCATTCAGATGGTCATGGTAGCGGTACAGGCACACATTGTTTCTCCATCCGAGGCATGTTCACAACGTTCTCATCTGTCAGGCGGGTGCCGCGTGAGGCTGCGTGTCGGAGCCCGGCTAGTGGCTGTGCGCTGCCGGCCAGCCGTTTGCCCGCCGGCCCCTGCGACTCGCAGAGGAGCGGCATCGTGGTTGGAGGGGTCGGAGCTGTCAAAGTGAGGGTAGGAGTTGAAGGAACAAAGCTAGGCGGCCCTCTCCTAGTGTGACCCTATGCAGAAGGACATGATATCTGTGACGGTGAATTCTAGGTTGTCCTTCCCTAGTGATAATGTCTTCCGAGCCTGGATTGCATTATATCCCCGATGTAGAGGGTCAGGAATTGACGCACAAATGCTAGGCGCCCTCTTACTAGCGAGATATGTACAGCATTGTCGCGGCCCTCTGTCTCACGATACGGTCCTTATGCGACACATAGTTGTTATTCGGCGCTGAACTTGCCAGATTCCGAGTGACGTTATATTTCACGACATGCTCTGGTTCGCGCTCTGTGCGCGCATTGAGTGATGGTTGGGTGAGTAGACGTGAGAAACGGCGAAACGCGAGCACGTAGTCCCTTCGACTGAAGGAATGATGATCGTGCTGGGCAACGTCAGGCCTTAGTCGCGTGCCTACGCGCCGGCATGTTAGCCCCTAAACACGGAAGCGCTTGTGGCCTTAGTAGCGTATACGTATTCGCTCCGGCTGCGCGCATTTGGACGCTTCAAAGGATGAAGCGGCTCCAAGGAAGGTGACTGACTGTGCAGTGGTCTTAGACGCATACTTTCTGCGCCGACTTTGCATCTGTCAGCTCTATTGCTTGGTCCTCTCGACCTCGAGAGTCCATTAGAAAGGTACAGTGATCAGGTGGCAACATTTAGACTGTCGTTAAAACAAATAAAGAAAAAAACAAAAAACAAAATAAACAAAAAGGCCTCAGTAGCGGTTGCTTTCGCTCCGGCTCTAGCCCTGCGTAGACGGAAGCTGGCGAGATGATCGGGGAAGCGAGCGATATCGTGGCCCCCTAGTGGTCGTCTTGCCGGGATTTCCGTTGGCCAGTCTAGGTGGAATGGGAACCGTAGTAGCGCCTCGTTGCGCTCCGGTTGTGGTGGTATCGGATACCGGGAGGAACGTGCCGATGCCGTCTCGTGATGGTCTTAGACGCCTACGGCGCCGGCTCGTTCAGAGACAGCACCTGCCTCCTGGTCTTTTCCCGTAACAAGGCTAATCCATTCCACTGGTTGCCTCTCGGCTTTTAGGGCGGTAAAAGGAGCGATGGTTGCGGAGCTGGTCTGAGCTGACGGCAATTGCCGTACCGACCTCTGATTTCCGTCTCTGTTTTTCCCGCATACCTCGGGCCGAGATGCTGTTTACTCTGCCTCTCTGTCCGTTTCAGGGGCGGTCTCCTATGCATTGAACGTTCCGGGACGATTCGTCCCGGTTTCGGAGCAATCCAGCTCCCTGGTTGATCCTGCCAGTAGTCATATGCTTGTCTCAAAGATTAAGCCATGCATGTCTCAGTGCAAGCCGAATTAAGGTGAAACCGCGAATGGCTCATTAAATCAGTTATGGTTCCTTAGATGATGCACAGTTACTTGGATAACTGTGGTAATTCTAGAGCTAATACATGCAACTCGGTCCCGACCGGCGACGGAAGGGACGCTTTTATTAGATCAAAACCAATCGGTCTTCGGGCCGTTTGCCTTGGTGACTCTGAATAAATTATGGCAGATCGCACGGCCTCCGAGCCGGCGACGCATCTTTCAAATGTCTGCCTTATCAACTGTCGATGGTAGGTTCTGCGCCTACCATGGTTGTAACGGGTAACGGGGAATCAGGGTTCGATTCCGGAGAGGGAGCCTGAGAAACGGCTACCACATCCAAGGAAGGCAGCAGGCGCGCAAATTACCCACTCCCGGCACGGGGAGGTAGTGACGAAAAATAACGATACGGGACTCATCCGAGGCCCCGTAATCGGAATGAGTACACTTTAAATCCTTTAACGAGTATCCATTGGAGGGCAAGTCTGGTGCCAGCAGCCGCGGTAATTCCAGCTCCAATAGCGTATATTAAAGTTGTTGCGGTTAAAAAGCTCGTAGTCGGACTTGTGTCCCACGCTGCCGGTTCACCGCCCGTCGGTGTTTAACTGGCATGCACGTGCGGACGTCCTGCCGGTGGCCCGAGCCGGCGCGGGTCTCGCACCCGTCGTCCGGGGAAGGCCTATCATACCCGTCGCGGTGCTCTTAACCGAGTGTCTCGATGGGCCGGCACGTTTACTTTGAACAAATTAGAGTGCTTAAAGCAGGCAGCATCCGCCTGAATACCGAGTGCATGGAATAATGGAATAGGACCTCGGTTCTATTTTGTTGGTTTTCGGAATCCCCGAGGTAATGATCAATAGGGACAGACGGGGGCATTCGTATTGCGACGTTAGAGGTGAAATTCTTGGATCGTCGCAAGACGGACCGAAGCGAAAGCATTTGCCAAGAATGTTTTCTCTGATCAAGAACGAAAGTTAGAGGTTCGAAGGCGATCAGATACCGCCCTAGTTCTAACCATAAACGATGCCAGCCAGCAATCCGCCGAAGTTCCTCCGATGACTCGGCGGGCGGCTTCCGGGAAACCAAAGCTTTTGGGTTCCGGGGAAGTATGGTTGCAAAGCTGAAACTTAAAGGAATTGACGGAAGGGCACCACCAGGAGTGGAGCCTGCGGCTTAATTTGACTCAACACGGGAAACCTCACCAGGCCCGGACACCGGGAGGATTGACAGATTGAGAGCTCTTTCTTGATTCGGTGGGTGGTGGTGCATGGCCGTTCTTAGTTGGTGGAGCGATTTGTCTGGTTAATTCCGATAACGAACGAGACTCTAGCCTGCTAACTAGTCGCTTCCGGTATCCCCTGTGCTACCGGCGACTCCTGATCTTCTTAGAGGGACAGGCGGCTTCTAGCCGCACGAGATTGAGCAATAACAGGTCTGTGATGCCCTTAGATGTTCTGGGCCGCACGCGCGCTACACTGAAGGAATCAGCGTGTCCTCCCTGGCCGAAAGGTCCGGGTAACCCGCTGAACCTCCTTCGTGCTAGGGATTGGGGCTTGCAATTGTTCCCCATGAACGAGGAATTCCCAGTAAGCGCGAGTCATAAGCTCGCGTTGATTACGTCCCTGCCCTTTGTACACACCGCCCGTCGCTACTACCGATTGAATGATTTAGTGAGGTCTTCGGACCGGTGGGCGTGGGGGTTCTCCTCCTCGATTCCACCGGGAAGATGCCCAAACTTGATCATTTAGAGGAAGTAAAAGTCGTAACAAGGTTTCCGTAGGTGAACCTGCGGAAGGATCATTAGCGGTATCTCCCACCGGAGAACCTTGCCACAAATGGAACGAACCCGCGGAGCGGTGCTTCCCGGTGCGTCGGGGTCGGGCACGGAGGAGGGATGGCCTGTGAGACGACCGGCTGGTCGCCGGTCAGGCCATCCCGGGCCCGCCAAGACGTTGTCAGTTCCGAGCCTTACGCCGCCGGATGTTTCACAACGCAGTTCTCGGTACCCGCACCACGGATGTCGACGAAGCCTCCGCCTAGCGGCGGATGCGAGCGTCGCAGCCTGGGGATTCCGGCCGTTTGCCGCAAGGCGAGACGACCAGGGGTCTGGGAGGGTTTAAAGCTCTTCTGCGCCAGAGTTCTGCCAGTGTACGTTTCCCCTCCCTCTCCCGAGGTGGGTGGGAACGGTTGCACGAAACGCTTGCGAGGATTTCCTTGCTACTATTTGGCCCGATCTTAACGCAGCCCATGGCGCTCTCCTTCTGGGAGGGCCGAGGCGCGCAAATATCGATACAACCCTGAGCGGTGGATCACTCGGCTCGTGGGTCGATGAAGAACGCAGCAAATTGCGCGTCGACATGTGAACTGCAGGACACATGAACATCGACACTTCGAACGCACATTGCGGTCCTTGGATTTTCAATCCCGGACCACGCCCGACTGAGGGTCGGGAGGTCTCACTGGACCAGGCCGGGGCGGCTTTGCTAAGAGGTGATGATGATGAGTGAGTTGTGGAGAGGAAGAGCAAAGCGGGCCGTTCCGATCACCTGGATCCGATTCTGGAGGCACGGTTGCGACTCGCTCGCT
>JAUKNL010000706.1:0-2500 GCA_030765065.1 Deroplatys truncata | reverse complement strand
ACACAACATTACAATAATAACACTCAAACAAACAACTGAAAAGAATAATATTAAATACATGTTAATTGATCAATCAAACCAAATTGCAGTACTACAACAAAAACACAGCAATTAATATTATACACTCCTACACAACCATAATAACAGATGATATCCCAAAGACTATTTACAAACAAACAAACAAACAACTTATTCTACCATGACTGAAGTTGCACCTGATGAGATAATATAGGCTCTCAACAATAAACATAGCACACTTGTATCCTAATAACTCTACCTCAAGTAAACAAAATAACCTAGAATGCCAACCATCATCTTCAATAACACACTCGGTGACTTCACATACTCAATATTGGCAAACCGAACACTTCACTAATAAACACAGAACCACCAAGCATTTCCAGACATGATGTCAACAATTGTACCAAAGCTTCCACCCAGCAACAATCACTTACATGTCCATTGCCAGAACCGGAACGTCTTAACACACCTAATATATCAATTCCCCAACCTCCACATATGGCAGTCATAGCAATGCAAACCTACCAGCTATCCACTATTTCTTTGTCACCGTATTATTCAATATACCTCTTCATACCTGCCCAAATAATCAACAATGTATCTTCAGGAACATCTTTCAAAACCCTAAACAACCACAAAATGAAACATCATGCAATAAGCATACCATTTAATGCTTTAAAGCACAGTACACTACATAACTTACCTGCAGACGTTGCCATTACTGCATAGTCACATCACCTACTACAGACAGCAAACATTTCAAGTTTCATACACGTTCAATACCCATTACATACACATGGTTTCACCGCGGGCCGATCCTGAATGTACCTATTCTACAAATGCAATTGACATTAGGTAGGTCTTGACACACTACCTCAGGATGCCTCCCATGAGGGGTGACTGTCTCAAAGGTTTCACTTCGATCCGCCGCAGTTGCGACTGTGCAACACGTGGCACACGCGTAACAGTTGTGTAACGGAGTATACGCAACGCGCCTGAAGATTGTGCAACACCTCCGTGAGGAGCGTTGTGGCAGTTGCTGGAACGTGTTGTTTCAACGGACGAAACACGGACATATCCTCTTCCAGGCGCGTTGCACTTTCCCCGGGAGACAGAGGTCATGCCTTCGCAGTATATCTACACTGTTTACAGTATGCTGATCATCCATTCGTGTCCATCTCTTCCTTCTCCATCATCATTTTGCTGATTGGCATTCCTTAGTCGGAGCACCACCACCACTACTACTACTACTACTACTACTACTACTACTACTACTACCACTACTACTACTACTATTCATAATGATAATCATCAGCATGATATTCATTATAGCAGTCATACTAACACTCATACTCATACCCCTCATAGTCATATCAATGAACCTACTGATACTAATACCTACTACCGCTAATGATGATACGTAGCATACGCCTATTCATACTACGCCCACCACTACGACTAGCACTACTACTACTACTACTACTACTACTAATACTACTACTACTACTACGACCGGTATTACTTATTCTTCGTATTAGTGGTATCATCATTATTCCGATTTGTATGATTATTCTCCGTAGTTCCTCCTCCTCCTCCTCCTCCTCCTCCTCCTCCCCTCCTCCTCCTCCTCCTCCTCCTCCTCCTCCTCCTCCTCCTCCACCTCTTCTTCTTCTTCTTCTTCTTCGTCTCCGTCTTCGTCTTCCTCTTCCTCTTCCTCTTCTCTTCTGCGCATCATCATTCGTACTCGTCATGGTAGTATTCGTACCCTTATTATTATCCGCTTTATTGGCAATATCATTCTCATGACAATGAGGATGATTACTACTACGACTAATCATAGCCGTGCTACTAACACTACTGATACCAATAATACTCACAATACTACTACGCATACTGATATTCATACTACGAATAATGATATGCACAGCAATCATACTAATACTACTATTAATGCTACTAATACTACGCATACGACTCCTAACACGCATACTAATACTACTAATGCTACTAATTCGAATAATGCTAATACTCATATTCATACCACTCATAATGATACTAGTACCAATACTACTATTACTAATGTGACGAATAATAGTCACACTACTCGTACTACTCCTACTAATACACATAGACGTATTACACATCATAATAGTATTACTAATAGCAATAATACTACTACAAATAATAGTAATATCATCATCATCATCATCATCATCATCATCATCATACTACCACTACCACTACTACTACTCAAAAATCATACCCCTGCCCCTACTCCTACTCATAATCACACCCCTACCCCTACCCCTACCGATGATCATACCCCTACCCCTACTCCTACTCCTACTCATACTAATAATAATCATACTAATACTAACAATACTAACAATACTACTACTACTACTACTACTACTACTACTACTACTACTCATAATAGTAATATTACTAACAATACCAACAATACTAACATTATTACTAC
>JAUKNL010000705.1:0-38310 GCA_030765065.1 Deroplatys truncata | reverse complement strand
AAAGGGAACGAGAGGGAAAAAATTGAACGAAAAGGGAAAAATACAAACGAAGAGGGAAAAAACGTAACGAAAAGGGAAAAAAAACGAATAAAGAGGGAAAAAACCCAACGAAAAGGGAGAAATCCAAACGAAGAGGGAAAAAACCGAATGAAGAGGGAAAAACCCAACGAAAAGGGAACGAGAGTGAAAAAATTGAACGAAAAGGGAAAAATCCAAACGAAGAGGGAAAAACGTTAGGAAAAGGAAACAAAACGAATGAAGAGGGAAAAAATTGAACGAGGAGGGAAAAAATTGATCGAAAAGGGAAAAAGCGAACGAGGAGGGGAAAATCCAAACGAAGAGGGAAAAATCCAAACAAAGAGGGAAAAAACCGAATGAAGAGGGAAACAACCCAACGAAAAGGGAAAAATGCAAACGAAGAGGGAAATACCACAACGAGGGGGAACAAATTGAACGAAAAGCGAAAAATCCAAACGAAGAGGGAAAAAACGTAACGGAAAGGGAAAAAAAGCGAATGAAGAGGGAAAAAACCGAACGAGGAGGGAAAAATCCAAACGAAGAGGGAAAATTCCAAATGAAGAGGGAAAAAACCCAATGAAGAATGAAAAACCCAACGAAAAGGGAAAAAAAGCGAACGAGAGGGAGAAATCCAAACGAAGAGGGAAAAATCCAACGAAGAGGGAAAAAAAGTAACGAAAAGGGAAAAATACGAACCAAGAGGAAAGAAAACGAACGAAGAGGGAAAAAAACGTAACAAAAGGGAGAAATCCAAACGAAGAGGGAAAAAACGTAACGAAAATGGACAAAAACGAACGAAGAGGGAAATAGCCGAACGAGAGGGAAAGGATTGAACGAAAAGGGAAAAAACCGAACAAAAAGGGAGAAATCCGAACGAGGAGGTAAATTCCAAAACAAGAGGGAAAAATTGAACGAAAAGGGAAAAAACCCAACGAAAAGGGAAAAATCCAAACGAAGAGAGAAAAAACCCGACGAAGAGGGAAAAAACCGAACGTACAGGGAGAAAACCCAACGAGGGGGAAAAAACCGAAAGAAGAGAGAAAAAACCCAAGGAGAGGGAAAAATTGAACGAAAAGGGAAAAACGTAACGAAAAGGGAAAAATCCAAACGAAGGGGGGAAAAAACCCGACGAAGAGCGTAAACACCGGTGCAAGAGGGGAGAAAACCCAACGAGAGGGAAAAAATTGAATGAACAGAGAAAAAACCGAACGAGGATGGAAAAATCTAAACGAAGAGGGAAAAAAACCAAACTAAGAGGGAACAAACCCAACGAAGAGGGGAAAATCCAAACGAAGAGGGAAAAAACCCAACGAAAAGAGAAAACAAGCGAACGAGAGGGAAAAATTCAACAAAAGGGAAAAAACCGAAACGAAAAGGGAAAAACCAAACGAAAAGGTAAAAAACGTAACGAAAGGGAAAAAATCCAAACGAAGAGGGCAAAAACGTAACGAAAATGGAAAAAAAAAACGAACGAAGAGGGAAATAGCCGAACGGACAGGGAAAAAAATTGAACGAAAAGGGAAAAAACCGAACGAAAAGGGAAAAAAAGAACGAGGAGGGAAAAATCCAAACGAGGAGGGAAAAATTGAATGAAAAGGGAAAAAACCTAAGGAAAAGGGAAATATGCAAACGAAGAGGGAAAAAACCAGACGAAGAGGGAAAAAAACGAAAGTAGAGGCAGAAAACCCAACGAGAGGGAAAAAATAGAACAAAAAGAGGAAAATCCGAAGGAACAGGGAAAAAACCGAACGAGGAGGGAACAACCCAACCGAAGAGGGAAAAAACCGAAAGAAGAGAGAAAAAATCAAAGCAGAGGGAAAAAATTAAACGAAAAGGGAAAAAACGTAACGAAAAGGGAAAAATCGAAACGAAGGGGGGAAAAAACCCGACGAAGAGGGTAAAATCCGGTGGAAGAGGGAGAAAAACTCAACGAGAGGGAAAAAATTGAACGAAAAGAGAAAAAACCGAAAGAAAAGGGAAAAAACCGAACGAGGAGGGAAAAATCTAAACGAAGAGGGAAAAAACAGAATGAAGAGGGAAAAAAACCTAAAAAACAGGGAAAAATCCAAACGAAGAGGGGAAAAACCCAACGAAAAGGGAAAAAAAGCGAACGAGAGGGAAAAAATTCAACAAAACGGAAAAAAACCGAACGAAAAGGGAAAAAACCGAAAGAAAAGGGAAAAAAGCGAACGAAAAGGGAAAAATCCAAACGAAGAGGGAAAAAACCGAATGAAGAGGGAAAAAAACCCAACGAAAAGGGAAAAAAGGGGACGAGAGAGAAAAAATTGAACGAAAAGGGAAAAATACAAACGAAGAGGGAAAAAACGTAACGAAAAGGGAAAAAAACGAATAAAGAGGGAAAAAAGCGAACGAGATGGGAAAAATCCAAACGAAGAGGGAAAAAACCGAATGAAGAGGGAAAACACCCATCGAAAAGGGAAAAAAACGAACGAGAGGGAAAAATGCAAACGAGAGGGAAAAAACGTAACGAAAAGGGAAAAAAACGAACGAATAGGGATAAAACCGAACGAGAGGTAAAGAATTAAACGAAAATGGAAAAAAGCGAACGAGGAGGAAAAAGAACCAAACGAAGAGGGAAAAACCCAACGAGAGGGAAAAAATCGAACGAAAAGGGAAAAAACCCAACGAAAAGGGAAAAATTCAAACGAAGAGGGAAAAAACCGAAAGAAGAGGGAAAAAACCCAACGAAAAGGTAAAAAAAGGGAACGAGAGGGAAAAAAATCGAACGAAAAGGGAAAAAAAGCGAACGAGAGGGAAAAATCCAAACGAAGAGAAAAAAAGTAACGAAAAGGGAAAAAAACGAACGAAGAGGGAAAAAACGTAACAAAAATGGAAAAAAACGAATGAAGAGGGAAAAAACCGAACGAGGAGGAAAATATCCATACGAAGAGGGATAAATCCAAACGAAGAGGGAAAAAAACGAATGAAGAGGGAAAAAACCCAACAAAAAGGGGAAAAAAGCGAACGAGAGGGAAAAATCCAAACGAGGAGGGAAAAAAGTAACGAAAAGCGAAAAAAACGAACGAAGAGGAAAAAACTCAACGAGAGGGAAAAAGAGCAAACGCAAAGGGAAAAAACCCAACGAAAAGGGAAAAAAAGGGAACGAGAGGGAAAAAATTGAACGAAAAGGGAAAAATCCAAACGAAGAGGGAAAAAACGTAACGAAAAGGGAAAAAAACGAATGAAGAGGGAAAAAACCGAACGAGGAGGGAAAAATCCTAACGAAGAGGGAAAAATCCAAATGCAGAGGGAAAAAAACCCAATGATGAGGGAAAAAATCCAACGAAAAGGGAATAAAAGCGAACGAAAGGGAAAAATCCAAACGAAGAGGAAAAATCCAAACGAAGAGGGGAAAAAAGTAACGAAAAGGGAAAAAACGAACAAGAGGGAAGAAAACGTAACATAAAGGGGAAAACAACGAACCAAGAGAGAAAAAAACGAACAAAGAAGGAAAAAACCGAACGAAAACGGAAAAAAACCGAACGAGGAGGGAAAAATGCAAACGAAGAGGGAAAAAACCGAATGAAGAGGTAAAAAACCCAACGAAAAGGGAAAAATCCAACGAAGAGAGAAAAAACCCAACGAAAAGGGAAGAAAAGCGAACGAGAGGGAAAAAATTCAACAAAACGGAAAAAACCGAACGAAAAGGTAAAAAACCAAAAGAAAAGGGAAAAAAGCGAACGAAAAGGGAAAAATCCAAACGAAGAGGGAAAAAATCCAACGAAAAGGGAAAAAACCGAACGAAGAGGGAAAAAACCGAATGAAGAGGGAAAAAACCCAACGAAAAGGGAAAAAAGGGAACGAAAGGGAAAAAATCGAACGAAAAGGGAAAAATACAAACGAAGAGGGAAAAAACGTAACGAAAAGGGAAAAAAACGAATAAAGAGGGAAAAAACCGAACGAGGAGGGAAAAATCCAAACGAAGAGGGAATAAACCGAATGAAGAGGGGGAAAAAACCCAACGAAAAGGGATAAAAAGCGAACGAGAGGGAAAAATCCAAACGAAGAGAAAAAAAGTAACGAAAAGGGAAAAAAAACGAACGAAGAGGGAAAAAACGTAACAAAAAGGGAAAAAAACGAATGAAGAGGGTAAAAACCGAACTAGGAGGAAAAATCCATACGAAGAGGGATAAATCCAAACGAAGAGGGAAAAAAACGAATGAAGAGGGAAAAAACCCAACAAAAAGGGGAAAAAAGCGAACGAGAGGGAAAAAATCCAAACGAGGAGGAAAAAAAGGTAACGAAAAGGGGAAAAAACGAACGAAGAGGGAAAAAACCAAACGAGAGGGAAAAAAGCAAACGAAAAGGGAAAAAACCCAACGAAAAGGGAAAAAAGGGAACGAGAGGAAAAAAATTGAACGAAAAGGCAAAAATCCAAACGAAGAGGGAAAAAACGTAACGAAAAGGGAAAAAAACGAATGAAGAGGGAAAAAATCCAAACGAGGAGGGAAAAATCTAAACGAAGAGGGAAAAATCCAAATACAGAGGGAAAAAACCCAATGAGGAGGGAAAAACCCAACGAAAAGGGGAAAAAAGCGAACGGGAGGGAGTAATCCAAACGAAGAGGGAAAAATCCAACGATGAGGGAAAAAAAGCAACGAAAAGGGAAAAATACGAACAAAGAGGGAAAAAAACGAACAAAGAGGGAAAAAACGTAACGAAAGGGTAAAATGCAAACGAAGAGGGAAAAAACGTAACGAAAATGGAAAAAAAAACGAACGAAGAGGGGAAATAGCCGAACGAGAGGGAAAAAATTGGACGAAAAGGGCAAAAAACCGAACGAAAAGGGAAAAAACAGGAGGAGGGAAAAATCCAAACGAAGAGGGAAAAATTGAACGAGAAGGGAAAAAACCTAAGGAAAAGGGAAAAATCCAAACGAAGAGGGAAAAAACCAGAGGAAGAGGGAAAAAAAACGAAAGTAGAGGCAGAAAACCCAACGAGAGGGATAAAATAGAACAAAAAGAGGAAAACCGAAGGAACAGGGAAAAAAACCGAACGAGGAGGGAAAAACCCAACCTAAGAGGGAAAAAACCGAAAGAAGAGAGAAAAAACTAAAGCAGAGGGAAAAAATTGAACGAAAAGGGAAAAAACGTAAGGAAAAGGGAAAAATCGAAACGAAGGGGGAAAAAACCCGACGAAGAGGGTAAAATCCGGTGGAAGAGGGAGAAAACCCAACGAGAGGGAAAAAATTGAACGAAAAGAGAAAAAACCGAACGAAAAGGGAAAAAACCGAACGAGGAGGGGAAACATCTAAACAAAGAGGGAAAAAACCGAATGAAGAGGGAAAAAACCCAACGAAGAGGGAAAAATCCAAACGAAGAGGGAAAAAACCCAACGAAAAGGGAAAAAAAGCGAACGAGAGGGAAAAAATTCAACAAAACGGAAAAAACCGAACGAAAAGGGAAAAAAACCGAAAGAAAAGGGAAAAAAGCGAACGAAAAGGGAAAAATCCAAACGAAGAGGGAAAAAATCCAACGAAAAGGGAAAAAACCGAACGAAAAGGCAAAACCCCAAACGAAGAGGGAAAAAACCCGAATAAGGAGGGAAAAAACCCAACGAAAAGGGAAAAAAGGGAACGAGAGGGAAAAAATTGAACGAAAAGGGAAAAATACAAACGAAGAGGTAAAAAACGTAACGAAAAGGGAAAAAAAACGAATAAAGAGGGATAAAACCCAACGAAAAGGGAGAAATCCAAACGAAGAGGGAAAAAACCGAATGAAGAGGGAAAAAACCCAACGAAAAGGGAACGAGAGTGAAAAAATTGAACGAAAAGGGAAAAATCCAAACGAAGAGGGAAAAACGTAAGGAAAAGGAAACAAAACGAATGAAGAGGGAAAAAATTGAACGAGGAGGGAAAAAATTGATCGAAAAGGGAAAAAAGCGAACGAGGAGGGAAAATCCAAACGAAGAGGGAAAAATCCAAACGAAGAGGGAAAAAACCGAATGAAGAGGGAAACAACCCAACGAAAAGGGAAAAATGCAAACGAAGAGGGAAATAACACAACGAGGGGGAACAAATTGTACGAAAAGAGAAAAATCCAAACGAAGAGGGAAAAAACGTAACGGAAAGGGAAAAAAGCGAATGAAGAGGGAAAAAACCGAACGAGGAGGGAAAAATCCAAACGAAGAGGGAAAATTCCAAATGAAGAGGGAAAAAACCCAATGAAGAATGAAAAACCCAACGAAAAGGGAAAAAAAGCGAACGAGAGGGAGAAATCCAAACGAAGAGGAAAAATCCAACGAAGAGGGAAAAAAAGTAACGTAAAGGGAAATATACGAACCAAGAGGAAAGAAAACGAACGAAGAGGGAAAAAACGTAACAAAAGGGAGAAATCCAAACGAAGAGGGAAAAAACGTAACGAAAATGGACAAAAACGAACGAAGAGGGAAGTAGCCGAACGAGAGGGAAAAAAATTGAACGAAAAGGGAAAACACCGAACAAAAAGGGAGAAATCCGAACGAGGAGGTAAATTCCAAACCAAGAGGGAAAAATTGAACGAAAAGGAAAAAAACCCAACGAAAAGGGAAAAATCCAAACAAAGAAAGAAAAAACCCGAAGAAGAGGGAAAAAACCGAACGTAGAGGGAGAAAACCCAACGAGGGGGAAAAAACCGAAAGAAGAGAGAAAAAACCCAAGGAGAGGGAAAAATTGAACGAAAAGGGAAAAACGTAACGAAAAGGGAAAAAATCCAAACGAAGGGGGAAAAAACCCGACGAAGAGCGTAAACACCGGTGCAAGAGGGAGAAAACCCAACGAGAGGGAAAAAATTGAACGAACAGAGAAAAAACCGAACGAGGAGGGAAAAATCTAAACGAAGAGGGAAAATACCAAATGAAGAGGGAAAAAACCCAACGAAGAGGGGAAAATCCAAACGAAGAGGGAAAAAACCCAACGAAAAGAGAAAAAAAGCGAACGAGAGGGAAAAATTCAACAAAAGGGAAAAACCGAACGAAAAGGGAAAATTCGAACGAAAAGGGAAAAAACGTAACGAAAGGGAAAAATCCAAACGAAGAGGGAAAAAACGTAACGAAAATGGAAAAAAAAACGAACGAAGAGGGAAATAGCCGAACGACAGGGAAAAAATTGAACGAAAAGGGAAAAAACCGAACGAAAAGGGAAAAAAAAGAACGAGGAGGGAAAAATCCAAACGAGGAGGGAAAAATTGAATGAAAAGGGAAAAAAACCTAAGGAAAAGGTAAATATGCAAACGAAGAGGGAAAAAACCAGACGAAGAGGGGAAAAAAACGAAAGTAGAGGCAGAAAACCCAACGAGAGGGAAAAAATAGAACAAAAAGAGGAAAACCGAAGGAACAGGGAAAAAACCGAACGAGGAGGGAAAAACCCAACCGAAGAGGGAAAAAACCGAAAGAAGAGAGAAAAAACCAAAGCAGAGGGAAAAAATTGAACGAAAAGGGAAAAAACGTAACGAAAAGGGAAAAATCGAAACGAAGGGGGAAAAAAACCCGACGAAGAGGGTAAAATCCGGTGGAAGAGGGAGAAAACTCAACGAGAGGGAAAAAATTGAACGAAAAGAGAAAAAACCGAAAGAAAAGGGAAAAAACCGAACGAGGAGGGAAAAATCTAAACGAAGAGGGAAAAAACCGAATGAAGAGGGAAAAAACCTAAAAAACAGGGGAAAAATCCAAACGAAGAGGGAAAAAACCCAACGAAAAGGGAAAAAAAAGCGAACGAGAGGGAAAAACTTCAACAAAACAGAAAAAACCGAACGAAAAGGGAAAAACCCGAAAGAAAAGGGAAAAAAGCGAACGAAAAGGGAAAAATCCAAACGAAGGAAGAAAAAATCCAACGAAAAGGGGAAAAAACCGAACGAAGAGGCCAAAACCCAAACGAAGAGGGAAAAAACCGAATGAAGAGGGAAAAAAACCCAACGAAAAGGGAAAAAAGGGAACGAGAGGTAAAAATAGAACGAAAAGGGGAAAAATACAAACGAAGAGGGAAAAAACGTAACGAAAAGGGAAAAAAAACGAATAAAGAGGTAAAAAAGCGAACGAGGAGGGAAAAATCCAAACGAAGAGGGAAAAAACCGAATGAAGAGGGAAAACACCCATCCAAAAGGGAAAAAAAACGAACGAGAGGGAAAAATGCAAACGAAGAGGGAAAAAACGTAACGAAAAGGGAAAAAAACGAACGAATAGGGATAAAACCGAACGAGAGGTAAAGAATTAAACGAAAATGGAAAAAAGCGAACGAGGAGGAAAAAAACCAAACGAAGAGGGAAAAACCCAACGAGTGGGAAAAAATTGAACGAAAAGGGAAAAAACCCAACGAAAAGGGAAACATCCAAACGAAGAGGGAAAAAACCGAAAGAAGAGGGAAAATACCCAACGAAAAGGGAAAAAAGGGAACGAGAGGGAAAAAATCGAACGAAAAGGGAAAAAAAGCGAACGAGAGGGAAAAATCCAAACGAAGAGAAAAAAAGTAACGAAAAGGGATAAAAACGAACGAAGAGGGAAAAAACGTAACAAAAAGGGAAAAAAACGAATGAAGAGGGAAAAAACCGAACGAGGAGGAAAATATCCATACGAAGAGGGATAAATCCAAACGAAGAGGGAAAAAACGAATGAAGAGGGAAAAAACCCAACAAAAAGGGGGAAAAAAGCGAACGAGAGGGAAAAATCCAAACGAGGAGGGAAAAAAGTAACGAAAAGGGAAAAAAACGAACGAAGAGGAAAAAACTCAACGAGAGGGAAAAAGAGCAAACGAAAAGGGAAAAAAACCCAACGAAAAGGGAAAAAAAGGAACGAGAGGGAAAAAATTGAACGAAAAGGGAAAAATCCAAACGAAGAGGGAAAAACGTAACGAAAAGGGAAAAAAACGAATGAAGAGGGAGAAAACCGAACGAGGAGGGAAAAATCCAAACGAAGAGGGAAAAATCCAAATGGAGAGGGAAAAAACCCAATGATGAGGGAAAAAATCCAACGAAAAGGGAATAAAAGCGAACGAAAGGGAAAAATCCAAACGAAGAGGATAAATCCAAACGAAGAGGGGAAAAAAGTAACGAAAAGGGAAAAAACGAACAAGAGGGAAGAAAACGTAACATAAAGGGAAAACAACGAACCAAGAGAGAAAAAAACGAACAAAGAGGGAAAAAACCGAACGAAAACGGAAAAAACCGAACGAGGAGGGAAAAATGCAAACGAAGAGGGAAAAAAACCGAATGAAGAGGTAAAAAACCCAACGAAAAGGGAAAAATCCAACGAAGAGGGAAAAAACCCAACGAAAAGGGAAAAAAGGGAACGAGAGGGAAAAAATTGAACGAAAAGGGAAAAATACAAACGAGGAGAGAAAAAAACGTAACGAAAAGGGAAAAAAACGTATAAAGAGGGAAAAAAGCGAACGAGGAGCGAAAAATCCAAACGAAAAGGGAAAAATCCAAACGAAGAGGGAAAAAACAGAATGAAGAGGGAAAACACCCATCGAAAAGGGAAAAAAAACGAACGAGAGGGAAAAATGCAAACGAAGAGGGAAAAAACGTAACGAAAAGGGAAAAAAACGAACGAATAGGGAAAAAACCGAACGAGAGGTAGAGAATTAAAAGAAAATGGAAAAAAGCGAACGAGGAGGAAAAAAACCAAACGAAGAGGGAAAAACCCAACGAGAGGGAAAAAATTGATCGAAAAGGGAAAAAACCCAACGAAAAGGGAAAAATCCAAACGAAGAGGGAAAAAACCGAATGAAGAGGGAAAAAACCCAACGAAAAGGGAAAAAAAGGGGAGAAGAGGGAAAAAATTAAACGAAAAGAGAAAAATCCAAACGAAGAGGGAAAAAAAGTAACGAAAAGGGAAAAAGACGAATGAAGAGCGAAAAAAACCGAACGAGGAGGGAAAAATCCAAACGAAGAGGGAATAAACCGAATGAAGAGGGGAAAAAAACCCAACGAAAAGGGAAAAAAAGCGAACGAGAGGGAAAAATCCAAACGAAGAGAAAAAAAGTAACGAAAAGGGAAAAAAACGAACGAAGAGGGAAAAAACGTAACAAAAAGGGAAAAAAACGAATGAAGAGGGAAAAAACCGAACGAGGAGGGAAAAATCCATACGAAGAGGGATAAATCCAAACGAAGAGGGAAAAAAACGAATGAAGAGGGAAAAAAACCCAACAAAAAGGGAGAAAAAGCGAACGAGAAGGAAAAATCCAAACGAGGAGGGAAAAAAGTAACGAAAAGGGAAAAAAACGAACGAAGAGGGAAAAAACCCAACTAGAGAGAAAAAAGCAAACCAAAGGGAAAAAACCAAACGAAAAGGGAAAAAAGGGAACGAGAGGGAAAAAATTGAACGAAAAGGGAAAAATCCAAACGAAGAGGGAAAAAACGTAACGAAAAGGGAAAAAAGCGAATGAAGAGGGAAAAAACCGAACGAGGAGGAAAAAATCCAAAGGAAGAGGGAAAATTCCAAACGAAGAGGGCAAAAACCCAATGAGGTGGGAAAAACCCAACGAAAATGGAAAAAAAGCAAACGGGAGGGAGAAATCCAAACGAAGAGAGAAAAATCCAAACGAGGAGGGAAAAAAAGCAACGAAAAGGGAAAAATACGAACAAAGAGGGAAAAAAACGAACGAAGAGGGAAAAAACGTAACGAAAGGGAAAAATCCAAACGAAGAGGGAAAAAACGTAACGAAAATGGAAAAAAAACGAACGAAGAGGGAAATAGCCGAACGAGAGGGAAAAAATTGAACGAAAAGGGAAAAAACCGAACGAAAAGGGAAAAAAACAGAAGGAGGAGGGAAAAATCCAAACGAAGAGGTAAAATTGAACGAAAAGGGAAAAAACCTAAGGAAAAGGGAAAAATCCAAACGAAGAGGGAAAAAACCAGAGGAAGAGGGAAAAAAAACGAAAGTAGAGGCAGAAAACCCAACGAGAGGGAAAAAAATAGAACAAAATGAGGAAAAACCGAAGGAACAGGGAAAAAACCGAACGAGGAGGGAAAAACCCAACCGAAGAGGGAAAAAACCGAAAGAAGAGAGAAGAAACCAAAGCAGAGGGAAAAAAATTGAACGAAAAGGGAAAAAACGTAAGGAAAAGGGAAAAATCGAAACGAAGGGGGAAAAAACCCGACGAAGAGGGTAAAATCCGGTGGAAGAGGGAGAAAAGCCAACGAGAGGGAAAAAATTAAACGAAAAGAGAAAAAACCGAACGAAAAGGGAAAAAACCGAACGAGGAGGGAAAAATCTAAACGAAGAGGGAAAAAACCGAATGAAGAGGGAAAAACCCAACGAAGAGGGAAAAATCCAAACGAAGAGGGAAAAAAACCGAACGAAAAGGGAAAAAAAAGCGAACGAGAGGGAAAAAATTCAACAAAACGGAAAAAACCGAACGAAAAGGGAAAAAACCGAAAGAAAAGGGAAAAAAGCGAACGAAAATAGAAAAATCCAAACGAAGAGGGAAAAAATCCAACGAAAAGGGAAAAAACCGAACGAAAGGCAAAACCCCAAACGAAGAGGGAAAACACCGAATAAGGAGGTAAAAAACCCAACGAAAAGGGAAAAAAGGGAACGAGAGGGAAAAAATTGAACGAAAAGGGAAAAAATACAAACGAAGAGGGAAAAAACGTAACGAAAAGGGAAAAAAACGAATAAAGAGGGAAAAAAGCGAACGAGGAGGGAAAAATCCAAACGAAAAGGGAAAAATCCAAACGAAGAGGGAAAAAACCCGAATGAAGAGGGAAAACACCCATCGAGAAGGGAAAAAAACGAACGAGAGGGAAAAATGCAAACGAAGAGGGAAAAAACGTAACGAAAGGGAAAAAAACGAACGAATAGGGAAAAAACCGAACGAGAGGTAAAGGATTAAAAGAAAATGGAAAAAAGCGAACGAGGAGGAAAAAAACCAAACGAAGAGGTAAAAACCCAACGAGAGGGAAAAAATTGAACGAAAAGGGAAAAAACCCAACGAAAAGGGAAAAATCCAAACGAAGAGGGAAAAAAACCGAATGAAGAGGGAAAAAACCCAACGAAAAGGGAAAAAAAGGGGACAAGAGGGAAAAAATTAAACGAAAAGAAAAAAAAACAAACGAAGAGGGTAAAAACTAACGAAAAGGGAAAAAGACGAATGAAGAGGGAAAAAACCGAACGAGGAGGGAAAAATCCAAACGAAGAGAGAATAAACCGAATGAAGAGGGGAAAAAACCCAACGAAAAGGGAAAAAAAGCGAACGAGAGGGAAAAATCCAAACGAAGAGAAAAAAAGTAACGAAAAGGGAAAAAAACGATCGAAGAGGGAAAAAACGTAACAAAAAGGGAAAAAAACGAATGAAGAGGGAAGAAACCGAACGAGGAGGAAAAAATCCATACGAAGAGGGATAAATCCAAACGAAGAGGGAAAAAAACGAATGAAGAGGGAAAAAACCCCAACAAAAAGGGGAAAAAAGCGAACGAGTGGGAAAAATCCAAACGAGGAGGGAAAAAAGTAACGAAAAGGGAAAAAAACGAACGAAGAGGGAAAAAACTCAACGAGAGGGAAAAAGAGCAAACGAAAAGGGAAAAAACCCAACGAAAAGGGAAAAAAAGGGAACGAGAGGGAAAAATTGAACGAAAATGGAAAAATCCAAACGAAGAGAGAAAAAACGTAACGAAAAGGCAAAAAAACGAATGAAGAGGGAAAAAACCGAACGAGGAGGGAAAAATCCAAACGAAGAGAGAAAAATCCAAATGCAGAGGGAAAAAACCCAATGATGAGGGAAAAAATCCAACGAAAAGGGAATAAAAGCGAACGAAAGGGAAAAATCCAAACGAAGAGGAAAAATCCAAACGAAGAGGGGAAAAAAGTAACGAAAAGGGAAAAAAACGAACAAGAGGGAAGAAAACGTAACATAAAGGGAAAACAACGAACCAAGAGAGAAAAAAACGAACAAAGAGGGAAAAAACCGAACGAAAACGGAAAAAAACCGAACGAGGAGGGGAAAAATGCAAACGAAGAGGGAAAAAACCGAATGAAGAGGTAAAAAACCCAACGAAAAGGCAAAAATCCATCGAAGAGGGAAAAAACCCAACGAAAAGGGAAAAAAAAGCGAACGAGAGTGAAAAAATTCAACAAAACGGAAAAAACCGAACGAAAAGGGAAAAAACCAAAAGAAAAGGGAAAAAAGCGAACGAAAAGGGAAAAATCCAAACAAAGAGGGAAAAAATCCAACGAAAAGGGAAAAAACCGAACGAAGAGGGAAAAAACCGAATGAAGAGGGAAAAACCCAACGAAAAGGGAAAAAAGGGAACGAAAGGGAAAAAATCGAACGAAAAGGGAAAAATACAAACGAAGAGGGATAAAACGTAACGAAAGGGAAAAAAACGAATAAAAAGGGAAAAAAAGCGAACGAGGAGGGAAAGATCCAAACGAAAAGGGAAAAATCCAAACGAAGAGGGAAAAAACCGAAATGAAGAGGGAAAACACCCATCGAAAAGGGAAAAAAAACGAACGAGAGGGAAAAATGCAAACGAAGAGGGAAAAAACGTAACGAAAAGGGGAAAAAACGAACGAATAGGGAAAAAACCGAACGAGAGGTAAAGAATTAAACGAAAATGGGAAAAGCGAACGAGGAGGAAAAAAACCAAACGAAGAGGGAAAAAACCCTACGAGCGGGAAAAAATTGAACGAAAAGGGAAAAAACCCAACGAAAAGGGAAAAATCCAAACGAAGAGGGAAAAAACCGAATGAGAGAGGAAAAAACCCAACGAAAAGGGAAAAAAGGGAACGAGAGGGAAAAAATTAAACGAAAAGAAAAAAACCCAAACGAAGAGGGAAAAAACGTAACGAAAAGGGAAAAAGACGAATGAAGAGGGAAAAAACCGAACGAGGAGGGAAAAATCCAAACGAAGAGGGAATAAACCGAATGAAGAGGGGAAAAAACCCAACGAAAAGGAAAAAAAAAGCGAACGAGAGGGAAAAATCCAAACGAAGAGAAAAAAAGTAACGAAAAGGGAAAAAAACGAACGAAGAGGGAAAAAACGTAACAAAAAGGGAAAAAAACGAATGAAGAGGGAAAAAACCGAACGAGGAGGGAAAAGTCCATACGAAGAGGGATAAATCCAAACGAAGAGGGAAAAAAACGAATGAAGAGGGAAAAAACCCAACAAAAAGGGGAAAAAAAGCGAACGAGAGGGAAAAATCCAAACGAGGAGGGAAAAAAGTAACGAAAAGGGAAAAAACGAACGAAGAGGGAAAAAACGCAACGAAAAGGGAAAAAAAGGGAACGAGAGGGAAAAAATTGAACGAAAAGGGAAAAATCCAAACGAAGAGGGAAAAAACGTAACGAAAAGGGAAAAAAACGAATGAAGAGGAAAAAAACCGAACGAGGAGGGAAAAAACCCAATGATGAGGGAAAAAAATGCAACGAAAAGGGAATAAAAGCGAACGAAAGGGAAAAATCCAAACGAAGAGGAAAAATCCAAACGAAGAGGGGAATAAAGTAACGAAAAGGGAAAAAACGAACAAGAAGGAAGAAAACGTAACATAAAGGAAAAAAACAAACCAAGGGAGAAAAAAACGAACAAAGAGGGAAAAAACAAAACGAAAACGGAAAAATCCAAACGAAGAGGGAAAAAACCCAACGAAAAGGGAAAAAAAGCGAACGAGAAGGAAAAAATTGAACGAAAGGGAAAAACCGAACGAAAAGGGAAAAAACCGAACGATTAGGGAAAAAAGCGAACGAAAAGGTAAAAACCAAACGTAGTGGGAAAAAATCCAACGAAAAGGGAAAAAGACCAAACGAAGAGGGAAAAAAACCCAACGAGAGGGAAAAAATTGAATAAAAAGGAAAGAAAACCAACGAAAAGGGAGAAATCCAAACGAAGAGGGAAAAAACCGAATGAAGAGGTAAAAAACCCAACGAAAAGGCAACGAGAGTGAAAAAATTGAACGAAAAGGGAAAAACCCAAACGAAGAGGGAAAAACGTAAGGAAAAGGAAACAAAACGAATGAAGAGGGAAAAAATTGAACGAGGAGGGAAAAAATTGATCGAACAGGGAAAAAGCGAACGAGGAGGGAAAATCCAAACGAAGAGGGAAAAATCCAAACGAAGAGGGAAAAAACCGAATGAAGAGGGAAAAACCCAACGAAAAGGGAAAAAAAGCGAACGAGAGGGAGAAATCCAAACGAAGAGGGAAAAATCCAACGAAGAGGGAAAAAAAGTAACGAAAAGGGAAAAATACGAACCAAGAGGAAAGAAAACGAACGAAGAGGGAAAAAACGTAACAAGAGGGAGAAATCCAAACGAAGAGGGAAAAAACGTAACGAAAATGGACAAAAACGAACGAAGAGGGAAATAGCCGAACGAGAGGAAAAAAATCGAACGAAAAGGGAAAAAACCGAACAAAAAGGGAGAAAACCGAACGAGGAGGTAAATTCCAAACCAAGAGGGAAAAATTGAACGAAAAGGGAAAAAACCCAACGAAAAGGGCAAAATCCAAACGAAGAGAGAAAAACCCGACGAAGAGGGAAAAAACCGAACGTAGAGGGAGAAAACCCAACGAGGGGGAAAAAACCGAAAGAAGAGAGAAAAAACCCAAGGAGAGGGAAAAATTGAACGAAAAGGGAAAAACCTAACGAAAAGGGAAAAATCCAAACGAAGGGGGGAAAAACCCGACGAAGAGCGTAAAAACCGGTGCAAGAGGGAGAAAACCCAACGAGAGGGAAAAAACCAAATGAAGAGGGAAAAAAACCCAACGAAAAGAGAAAAAAAGCGAACGAGAGGGAAAAATTCAACAAAAGGGAAAAAACCGAACGAAAAGGGAAAAACCGAACGAAAAGGGAAAAAACGTAACGAAAAGGGAAAAAAAGCGAACGAGAGGGAAAAATTGAACGAAAAGGGAAAAACCGAACGAACAGGGAAAAAACCGAACGATAAGGGTAAAAAGCGAACGAAAAGGTAAAATCCAAACGAAGTGGGAAAAAATCCAACGAAAAGGGAAAAGACCGAACGAAGAGGGAAAAAACCCAACGAGAGGGAAAAAATTGAATAAAAAGGAAAGAAAACCAACGAAAAGGGAGAAATCCAAACGAAGAGAGAAAAAACCGAACGAAGAGGGAAAAAACCCAACGAAAAGGGAACGAGAGTGAAAAAATTGAACGAAAAGGGAAAAATCCAAACGAAGAGGGAAAAACGTAAGGAAAAGGAAACAAAACGAATGAAGAGGGAAAAAATTGAACGAGGAGGGAAAAAAATTGATCGAAAAGGGAAAAAGCGAACGAGGAGGGAAAATCCAAACGAAGAGGGAAAAAATCCAAACGAAGAGGGAAAAAACCGAATGAAGAGGGAAACAACCCAACGAAAAGGGAAAAATGCAAACGAAGAGGGAAATAACACAACGAGAGGGAACAAAATGAACGAAAAGGGAAAAATCCAAACGAAGAGGGACAAAACGTAACGGAAAGGGAAAAAAACCAACGAAGAGGGAAACAAACCAACAAAAAGGGAAAAATGCAAACGAAGAGGGAAAAAACCCAACGAGAGGGAAAAAATTGAACGAAAAGCGAAAAATCCAAACGAAGAGGGAAAAAACGTAACGGAAAAGGAAAAAAGCGAATGAAGAGGGAAAAAACCGAACGAGGAGGGAAAAATCCAAACGAAGAGGGAAAATTCCAAATGAAGAGGGAAAAAACCCAATGAAGAATGAAAAACCCAACGAAAAGGGAAAAAAAGCGAACGAGAGGGAGAAATCCAAACGAAGAGGGAAAAATCCAACGAAGAGCGAAAAAAAGTAACGAAAAGGGAAAAATACGAACCAAGAGGAAAGAAAACGAACGAAGAGGGGAAAAAACGTAACAAAAGGAGAAATCCAAACGAAGAGGGAAAAAACGTAACGAAAATGGACAAAAACGAACGAAGAGGGAAATAGCCGAACGAGAGGGAAAAAATTGAACGAAAAGGGAATAAACCGAACAAAAAGGGAGAAATCCGAACGAGGAGGTAAATTCCAAACAAGGGAGAAAAATTGAACGAAAAGGGAAAAAACCCAACGAAAAGGGAAAAATCCAAACGAAGAGAGAAACAAATCGACGAAGAGGGAAAAAACCGAACGTAGAGGGAGAAAACCCAACGAGGGGGAAAAAACCGAAAGAAGAGAGAAAAAACCCAAGGAGAGGGAAAAATTGAACGAAAAGGGAAAAACGTAACGAAAAGGGAAAAATCCAAACGAAGGGGGAAAAAACCCGACGAAGAGCGTAAACACCGGTGCAAGAGGGAGAAAACCCAACGAGAGGGAAAAAAATTGAACGAACAGAGAAAAAACCGAACGAGGAGGGAAAAATCTAAACGAAGAGGGAAAAAACCAAATGAAGAGGGAAAAAACCCAACGAAGAGGGGAAAATCCAAACGAAGAGGGAAAAAACCTAACGAAAAGAGAAAAAAGCGAACGAGATGGAAATATTCAACAAAAGGGAAAAAACCGAACGAAAAGGGAAAAACCGAACGAAAAGGGAAAAAAAAGAACGAGGAGGGAAAAATCCAAACGAAGAGGGAAAAATTGAACGAAAAGGGAAAAAACCTAAGGAAAAGGGAAATATGCAAACGCAGAGGGAAAAAACCAGACGAAGAGGGAAAAAAACGAAAGTAGAGGGAGAAAACCCAACGAGAGGGAAAAAATAGAACAAAAAGAGGAAAACCGAAGGAACAGGGAAAAAACCGAACGAGGAGGGAAAAACCCAACCGAAGAGGGAAAAAACCGAAAGAAGAGAGAAAAAACCAAAGCAGAGGGAAAAAATTGAACGAAAAGGGAAAAAACGTAACGAAAAGGGAAAAATCGAAACGAAGGGGGAAAAAACCCGACGAAGAGGGTAAAATCCGGTGGAAGAGGGAGAAAACTCAACGAGAGGGAAAAAATTGAACGAAAAGAGAAAAAACCGAAAGAAAAGGGAAAAAACCGAACGAGGAGGGGAAAAATCTAAACGAAGAGGGAAAAAACCGAATGAAGAGGGAAAAAACCTAAAAAACAGGGAAAAATCCAAACGAAGAGGGAAAAAACCCAACGAAAAGGGAAAAAAAGGCGAACGAGAGGGAAAAAATTCAACAAAACGGAAAAAAACCGAACGAAAAGGGAAAAAACCGAAAGAAAAGGGAAAAAAGCGAACGAAAAGGGAAAAATCCAAACGAAGGGGAGAAAATCCAACGAAAAGGGAAAAAACCGAACGAAGAGTCAAAAACCCAAACGAAGAGGGAAAAAACCAAATGAAGAGGGAAATAAACCCAACGAAAAGGGAAAAAAGGGAACGAGAGGGAAAAAATTGGACGAAAAGGGAGAAATACAAACGAAGAGGGAAAAAACGTAACGAAAAGGGAAAAAAACGAATAAAGAGGGAAAAAAGCGAACGAGGAGGGAAAAATCCAAACGAAGAGGGAAAAAACCGAATGAAGAGGGAAAACACCCATCGAAAAGAGAAAAAAACGAACGAGAGGGAAAAATGCAAACGAAGAGGGAAAAAACGTAACGAAAAGGGAAAAAAACGAACGAATAGGGATAAAACCGAACGAGAGGTAAGGAATTAAACGAAAATGGAAAAAAGCGAACGAGGAGGATAAAAACCAAACGAAGAGGGAAAAACCCAACGAGAGGGGAAAAAATTGAACGAAAAGGGAAAAAACCCAACGAAAAGGGAAAAATCCAAACGAAGAGGGAAAAAACCGAAAGAAGAGGGAAAAAACCCAACGAAAAGGGAAAAAAAGGGAACGAGAGGGAAAAAATTAAACGAAAAGAGAAAAAACCAAACGAAGAGGGAAAAAACGTAACGAAAAGGGAAAAAGACGAATAAAGAGGGAAAAAACCGAACGAGGAGGGAAAAATCCAAACGAAGAGGGAATAAACCGAATGAAGAGGGGAAAAAACCCAACGAAAAGGGAAAAAAAGCGAACGAGAGGGAAAAATCCAAACGAAGAGAAAAAAAGTAACGAAAAGGGAAAAAAACGAACGAAGAGGGAAAAAACGTAACAAAAAGGGAAAAAAAACGAATAAAGAGAGAAAAAACCGAACGAGGAGGGAAAAATCCATACGAAGAGGGATAAATCCAAACAAAGAGGGAAAAAAAACGAATGAAGAGGGAAAAAAACCCAACAAAAAGGGGAAAAAAGCGAACGAGAGGGAAAATTCCAAACGAGGAGGGAAAAAAGTAACGAAAAGGGAAAAAAACGAACGAAGAGGGAAAAAACCCAACGAGAGGGAAAAAAGCAAACGAAAAGGGATAAAACCCAACGAAAAGGGAAAAAAGGGAAAGAGAGGGAAAAAATTGAACGAAAAGGGAAAAATCCAAACGAAGAGGGAAAAAACGTAACGAAAAGGGAAAAAAACGAATGAAGAGGGAAAGAACCGAACGAGGAGGGAAAAATCTAAACGAAGAGGGAAAAATCCAAATGCAGAGGGAAAAAAACCAATGAGGAGGGAAAAACCCAACGAAAAGGGGAAAAAAGCGAACGGGAGGGAGAAATCCAAACGAAGAGGGAAAAATCCAAACGAAGAGGGAAAAAAGCAACGAAAAGGGAAAAATACGAACAAAGAGGGAAAAAAACGAACGAAGAGGCAAAAAACGTAACGAAAGGGAAAAATCCAAACGAAGAGGGCAAAAACGTAACGAAAATGGAAAAATAAACGAACGAAGAGGGAAATAGCCGAACGAGAGGGAAAAAATTGAACGAAAAGGGAAATAACCGAACGAAAAGGGAAAAAACAGAAGGAGGAGGGAAAAATCCAACAGAAGAGGGAAAAAACCGAAAGAACAGAGAAAAAACCAAAGCAGAGGGAAAAAATTGAACGAAAAGGGAAAAAACGTAAGGAAAAGGGAAAAATCGAAACGAAGGGGGAAAAAACCCGACGAAGAGTTTAAAATCCGGTGGAAGAGCGAGAAAACCCAACGAGAGGGAAAAAATTGAACGAAAAGAGAAAAAACCGAACGAAAAGGGAAAAAACCGAACGAGGAAGGAAAAATCTAAACGAAGAGGGAAAAAACCGAATGAAGAGGGAAAAAACCCAACGAAGAGGGAAAAATCCAAACGAAGAGGGAAAAAACCCAACGAAGAGGGAAAAAAGAGCGAACGAGAGGGAAAAAATTCAACAAAACGGAAAAAACCGAACGAAAAGGGAAAAAACCGAAAGAAAAGGGAAAAAAGCGAACGAAAAGGGAAAAATCCAAACGAAGAGGGAAAAAATCCAACGAAAAGGGAAAAAACCGAACGAAGAGGCAAAACCCCAAACGAAGAGGGAAAGAACCGAATAAGGAGGGAAAAAACCCAACGAAAAGGGAAAAAAGGGAACGAGAGGGAAAAAATTGAACGAAAAGGAAAAATACAAACGAAGGGGGAAAAAACGTAACGAAAAGGGAAAAAAACGTATAAAGAAGGGAAAAAAGCGAACGAGGAGGCAAAAATCCAAACGAAAAGGGAAAAATCCAACGAAGAGGGAAAAAACCCAACGAAAAGGGAAAAAAAGCGAACGAGAGGGAAAAAATTCAACAAAACGGAAAAAACCGAACGAAAAGGTAAAAAACCAAAAGAAAAGGGAAAAAAGCGAACGAAAAGGGAAAAATCCAAACGCAGAGGGAAAAAATCCAACGAAAAGGGAAAAAACCGAACAAAGAGGGAAAAAACCGAATGAAGAGGGAAAAAACCCAACGAAAGGGGAAAAAAGGGAACGAAAGGGAAAAAATCGAACGAAAAGGGAAAAATACAAACGAAGAGGGAAAAAACGTAACGAAAAGGGAAAAAAACGAATAAAGAGGGAAAAAACCGAACGAGGAGGGAAAAATCCAAACGAAGAGGGAATAAACCGAATGAAGAGGGGAAAAAAAACCCAACGAAAAGGGAAAAAAAGCGAACGAGAGGGAAAAATCCAAACGAAGAGAAAAAAAGTAACGAAAAGGGAAAAAAACGAACGAAGAGGGAAAAAACGTAACAAAAAGGGGAAAAAAACGAATGAAGAGGGAAAAAACCGAACGAGGAGGGAAAAATCCATACGAAGAGGGATAAATCCAAACGAAGAGGGAAAAAAACGAATGAAGAGGGAAAAAAACCCAACAAAAAGGGGAAAAAAGCGAACGAGAGGGAAAAATCCAAACGAGGAGGGGAAAAAGTAACGAAAAGGGAAAAAAACGAACGAAGAGGGAAAAAACCCAACGAGAGGGAAAAAAGCAAACGAAAAGGGAAAAAACCCAACGAAAAGGGAAAAAAGGGAACGAGAGGGAAAAAATTGAACGAAAAGGAAAAAATCCAAACGAAGAGGGAAAAAACGTAACGAAAAGTGAAAAAAACGAATGAAGAGGGTAAAAACCAAACGAGGAGGGAGAAATCTAAACGAAGAGGGAAAAATCCAAATGCAGAGGGAAAAAACCCAATGAGGACGGAAAAAACCCAACGAAGAGGGAAAAATCCAAACGAAGAGGGAAAAAAGCAACGAAAAGGGAAAAATACGAACAAAGAGGGGAAAAAACGAACGAAGAGGAAAAAAACGTAACGAAAGGGAAAAATCCAAACGAAGAGGGAAAAAAACGTAACGAAAATGGAAAAAAAACGAACGAAGAGGGAAATAGCCGAACGAGAGGGAAAAAATTGAACGAAAAGGGAAAAAACCGAACGAAAAGGGAAAAAACAGAAGGAGGAGGGAAAAATCCAAACGAAGAGGGAAAAATTGAACGAAAAGGGAAAAAACCTAAGGAAAAGGGAAAAATCCAAACGAAGAGGGAAAAAACCAGAGGAAGAGGGAAAAAAACGAAAGTAGAGGCAGAAAACCCAACGAGAGGGAAAAAATAGAACAAAAAGAGGAAAACCGAAGGAACAGGGAAAAAACCGAACGAGGAGGGAAAAACCCAACCGAAGAGGGAAAAAACCGAAAGAAGAGAGAAAAAACCAAAGCAGAGGGAAAAAATTGAACGAAAAGGGAAAAAACGTAAGGAAAAGGGAAAAATCGAAACGAAGGGGGAAAATACCCGACGAAGAGGGTAAAATCCGGTGGAAGAGGGAGAAAACCCAACGAGAGGGAAAAATGCAAACGAAGAGGGAAAAAACGTAACGAAAAGGGGGAAAAAACGAACGAATAGGGAAAAAACCGAACGAGAGGTAAAGAAATAAACGAAAATGGAAAAAAGCGAACGAGGAGGAAAAAGACCAAACGAAGAGGGAAAAACCCAACGAGCGGGAAAAAATTGAACGAAAAGGGAAAAAACCCAACGAAAAGGGAAAAATCCAAACGAAGAGGGAAAAAACCGAATGAAGAGGGAAAAAACCCAACGAAAAGGGAAAAAAGGGAACGAGAGGGAAAAATTAAACGAAAAGAGAAAAATCCAAACGACGAGGGAAAAAACGTAACGAAAAGGGAAAAAAACGTATAAAGAGGGAAAAAAGCGAACGAGGAGGGAAAAATCCAAACGAAAAGGGAAAAATCCAAACGAAGAGGGAAAAAACAGAATGAAGAGGGAAAACACCCATCGAAAAGGGAAAAAAACGAACGAGAGGGAAAAATGCAAACGAAGAGGGAAAAAACGTAACGAAAAGGGAAAAAAACGAACGAATAGGGAAAAAACCGAACGAGAGGTAAAGAATTAAAAGAAAATGGAAAAAAGCGAACGAGGAGGAAAAAAACCAAACGAAGAGGGAAAAACCCAACGAGAGGGAAAAAATTGAACAAGAAGGGAAAAAACCCAACGAAAAGGGAAAAATCCAAACGAAGAGGGAAAAAACCGAATGAAGAGGGAAAAAACCCAACGAAAAGGGAAAAAAGGGGACAAGAGGGAAAAAATTAAACGAAAAGAGAAAAATTTAAACGAGGAGGGAAAAATCCAAACGAAGAGGGAATAAACCGAATGAAGAGGGGAAAAAACCCAACGAAAAGGGAAAAAAAGCGAACGAGAGGGAAAAATCCATACGAAGAGAAAAAAAGTAACGAAAAGGGAAAAAAACGAACGAAGAGGGAAAAAAACGAACGAAGAGGGAAAAAACGTAACAAAAAGGGAAAAAAAGCGAACGAGAGGGAAAAAATTCAACAAAACAGAAAAAACCGAACGAAAAGGGAAAAAACCCAAAGAAAAGGGAAAAAAGCGAACGAAAAGGGAAAAATCCAAACGAAGGGGGAAAAAATCCAACGAAAAGGGAAAAAACCGAACGAAGAGGCAAAAACCCAAACGAAGAGGGAAAAAACCGAATGAAGAGGGAAAAAAACCCAACGAAAAGGGAAAAAAGGGAACGAGAGGGAAAAAATTGAACGAAAAGGGAAAAATACAAACGAAGAGGGAAAAAACGTAACGAAAAGGGAAAAAAACGAAATAAAGAGGGAAAAAGCGAACGAGGAGGGAAAAATCCAAACGAAGAGGGAAAAAACCAAATGAAGAGGGAAAACACCCATCGAAAAGGGAAAAAAACGAACGAGAGGAAAAATGCAAACGAAGAGGGAAAAAACGTACGAAAAGGGAAAAAAACGAACGAATAGGGATAAAACCGAACGAGAGGTGAAGAATTAAACGAAAATGGAAAAATGCGAACGAGGAGGAAAAAAACCAAACGAAGAGGGAAAAACCCAACGAGAGGGAAAAAATTGAACGAAAAGGGAAAAAACCCAACGAAAAGGGAAAAATCCAAACGAAGAGGGAAAAAACCGAAAGAAGAGGGAAAATACCCAACGAAAAGGGAAAAAAGGGAACGAGAGGGAAAAAATCGAACGAAAAGGGAAAAAAAGCGAACGAGAGGGAAAAATCCAAACGAAGAGAAAAAAAGTAACGAAAAGGGAAAAAAACGAACGAAGAGGGAAAAAACGTAACAAAAAGGGAAAAAAACGAATGAAGAGGGAAAAAACCGAACGAGGAGGAAAATATCCATACGAAGAGGGATAAATCCAAACGAAGAGGGAAAAAAACGAATGAAGAGGGAAAAAACCCAACAAAAAGGGGAAAAAAGCGAACGAGAGGGAAAAATCCAAACGAGGAGGGAAAAAAGTAACGAAAAGGGAAAAAAACGAACGAAGAGGAAAAAACTCAACGAGAGGGAAAAAGAGCAAACGAAAAGGGAAAAAACCCAACGAAAAGGGAGAAAAAGGGAACGAGAGGGAAAAAATTGAACGAAAAGGGAAAAATCCAAACGAAGAGGGGAAAAACGTAACGAAAAGGAAAAAAAACGAATGAAGAGGGAAAAAACCAGATGAGGAGGGAAAAATCTAAACGAAGAGGGAAAAATCCAAATGCAGAGGGAAAAAACCCAATGATGAGGGAAAAAATCCAACGAAAAGGGAATAAAAGCGAACGAAAGGGAAAAATCCAAACGAAGAGGAAAAATCCAAACGAAGAGGGGAAAAAAGTAACGAAAAGGGAAAAAACGAACAAGAGGGAAGAAAACGTAACATAAAGGGAAAACAACGAACCAAGAGAGAAAAAAACGAACAAAGAGGGAAAAAACCGAACGAAAACGGAAAAAACCGAACGAGGAGGAAAAAATGCAAACGAAGAGGGAAAAAACCGAATGAAGAGGTAAAAAACCCAACGAAAAGGGAAAAATCCAACGAAGAGAGAAAAAACATAACGAAAAGGGAAAAAAGCGAACGAGAGGGAAAAAATTAAACAAAACGGAAAAAACCGAACGAAAAGGAAAAAAAACCAAAAGAAAAGGGAAAAAAGCGAACGAAAAGGGAAAAATCCAAACGCAGAGGGAAAAAATCCAACGAAAAGGGAAAAAACCGAACAAAGAGGGAAAAAACCGAATGAAGAGGGAAAAAACCCAACGAAAGGGGAAAAAAGTGAACGAAAGGGAAAAAATCGAACGAAAAGGGAAAAATACAAACGAAGAGGGAAAAAACGTAACGAAAAGGGAAAAAAACGAATAAAGAGGGAAAAACCGAACGAGGAGGGAAAAATCCAAACGAAGAGGGAATAAACCGAATGAAGAGGGGGAAAAAAACCCAACGAAAAGGGAAAAAAAGCGAACGAGAGGGAAAAATCCAAACGAAGAGAAAAAAAGTAACGAAAAGGGAAAAAAACGAACGAAGAGGGAAAAAACGTAACAAAAAGGGAAAAAAACGAATGAAGAGGGAAAAAACCGAACGAGGAGGGAAAAATCCATACGAAGAGGGATAAATCCATACGAAGAGGGAAAAAAAACGAATGAAGAGGGAAAAAAAACCCAACAAAAAGGGGAAAAAAGCGAACGAGAGGGAAAAATCCAAACGAGGAGGGAAAAAAGTAACGAAAAGGGAAAAAAACGAACGAAGAGGGAAAAAACACAACGAGAGGGAAAAAAGCAAACGAAAAGGGAAAAAACCCAACGAAAAGGGAAAAAAGGGAACGAGAGGGAAAAAATTGAACGAAAAGGGAAAAATCCAAACGAAGAGGGAAAAAAACGTAACGAAAAGGGAAAAAAAACGAATGAAGAGGGTAAAAACCGAACGAGGAGGGAAAAATCTAAACGAAGAGGGAAAAATCCAAATGCAGAGGGAAAAAACCCAATGAGGAGGGAAAAAACCCAACGAAGAGGGAAAAATCCAAACGAAGAGGGAAAAAAGCAACGAAATGGGAAAAATACGAACAAAGAGGGAAAAAAACGAACGAAGAGGGAAAAAACGTAACGAAAGGGAAAAATCCAAACGAAGAGGGAAAAAACGTAACGAAAATGGAAAAAAAACGAACGAAGAGGGAAATAGCCGAACGAGAGGGAAAAATCCAAACGAAGAGGGAAAAATTGAACGAAAAGGGAAAAAACCTAAGGAAAAGGGGAAAATCCAAACGAAGAGGGAAAAAACCAGAGGAAGAGGGAAAAAAACGAAAGTAGAGGCAGAAAACCCAACGAGAGGGAAAAAATAGAACAAAAAGAGGAAAACCGAAGGAACAGGGAAAAAACCGAACGAGGAGGGAAAACCCAACCGAAGAGGGAAAAAACCGAAAGAAGAGAGAAAAAACCAAAGCAGAGGGAAAAAATTGAACGAAAAGGGAAAAAACGTAAGGAAAAGGGAAAAATCGAAACGAAGGGGGAAAAAACCCGACGAAGAGGGTAAAATCCGGTGGAAGAGGGAGAAAACCCAACGAGAGGGAAAAATGCAAACGAAGAGGGAAAAAACGTAACGAAAAGGGGGAAAAAACGAACGAATAGGGAAAAAACCGAACGAGAGGTAAAGAAATAAACGAAAATGGAAAAAAGCGAACGAGGAGGAAAAAGACCAAACGAAGAGGGAAAAACCCAACGAGCGGGAAAAAATTGAACGAAAAGGGAAAAAACCCAACGAAAAGGGAAAAATCCAAACGAAGAGGGAAAAAACCGAATGAAGAGGGAAAAAACCCAACGAAAAGGGAAAAAAAGGGAACGAGAGGGAAAAAATTAAACGAAAAGAAAAAATTCAAACGAAGAGGGAAAAAACGTAACGAAAAGGGAAAAAGACGAATGAAGAGGGAAAAAACCGAACGAGGAGGGAAAAATCCAAACGAAGAGGGAATAAACCGAATGAAGAGGGGAAAAAACCCAACGAAAAGGAAAAAAAAGCGAACGAGAGGGAAGAATCCAAACGAAGAGAAAAAAAGTAACGAAAAGGGAAAAAAACGAACGAAGAGGGAAAAAAACGTAACAAAAAGGGAAAAAAACGAATGAAGAGGGAAAAAACCGAACGAGGAGGGAAAAATCCATACGAAGAGGGATAAATCCAAACGAAGAGGGAAAAAAACGAATGAAGAGGGAAAAAAACGAATGAAGAGGGAAAAAACCGAACGAGGAGGGAAAAAACCCGATGATGAGGGAAAAAATCCAACGATAAGGGAATAAAAGCGAACGAAAGGGAAAAATCCAAACGAAGAGGAAAAATCCAAACGAAGAGGGGAAAAAAGTAACGAAAAGGGAAAAAACGAACAAGAAGGAAGAAAACGTAACATAAAGGGAAAAAAACAAACCAAGAGAGAAAAAAACGAACAAAGAGGGAAAAAACCGAACGAAAACGGAAAAAACCGAACGAGGAGGGAAAAATGCAAACGAAGAGGGAAAAAACCGAATGAAGAGGTAAAAAACCCAACGAAAAGGGAAAAATCCAAACGAAGAGGGAAAAAAACCCAACGAAAAGGGAAAAAAAGCGAACGAGAGGGAAAAAATTGAACGAAAAGGGAAAAACCGAACGAAAAGGGAAAAAACCGAACGATAAGGGAAAAAAAGCGAACGAAAAGGAAAAATCCAAACGAAGTGGGAAAAAATCCAAGGAAAAGGGAAAAGACCGAACGAAGAGGGAAAAAACGTAACAAAAAGGGAAAAAAACGAATGAAGAGGGAAAAAACCGAACGAGGAGGGAAAAATCCATACGAAGAGGGATAAATCCAAACGAAGAGGAAAAAAAACGAATGAAGAGGGAAAAAAACCCAACAAAAAGGGGAAAAAAGCGAACGAGAGGGAAAAATCCAAACGAGGAGGGAAAAAAGTAACGAAAAGGGAAAAAAACGAACGAAGAGGGAAAAAAACCCAACGAGAGGGAAAAAAGCAAACGAAAAGGGAAAAAACCCAACGAAAAGGAAAAAAAGGGAACGAGAGGGAAAAAATTGAACGAAAAGGGAAAAATCCAAACGAAGAGGGAAAAAACGTAACGAAAAGGGAAAAAAACGAATGAAGAGGGAAAAAACCGAACGAGGAGGGAAAGATCTAAACGAAGAGGGAAAAAATCCAAATGCAGAGGGAAAAAACCCAATGAGGAGGGAAAAACCCAACGAAAAGGGAAAAAAAGCGAACGGGAGGGAGAAATCCAAACGAAGAGGGAAAAATCCAAACGAAGAGGGAAAAAAAGCAACGAAAAGGGAAAAATACGAACAAAGAGGGAAATAAACGAACGAAGAGGGAAAAATCGTAACGAAAGGGAAAAATCCAAACGAAGAGGGCAAAAAGGTAACGAAAATGGAAAAAAAAACGAACTAAGAGGAAAATAGCCGAACGAGAGGGAAAAAATTGAACGAAAAGGGAAAAAACCGAACGAAAAGGGAAAAAACAGAAGGAGGAGGGAAAAATCCAACCGAAGAGGGAAAAAACCGAAAGAAGAGAGAAAAAACCAAAGCAGAGGGAAAAAATTGAACGAAAAGGGAAAAAACGTAAGGAAAAGGGAAAAATCGAAATGAAGGGGAAAAAAAACCCGACGAAGAGGGTAAAATCCGGTGGAAGAGCGAGAAAACCCAACGAGAGGGAAAAAATTGAACGAAAAGAGAAAAAACCGAACGAAAGGGGAAAAAATCGAACGAGGAGGGAAAAATCTAAACGAAGAGGGAAAAAACCGAATGAAGAGGGAAAAAACCCAACGAAGAGGGAAAAATCCAAACGAAGAGGGAAAAAACCCAACGAAGAGGGAAAAAAAGCGAACGAGAGGGAAAAAATTCAACAAAACGAAAAAACCGAACGAAAAGGGAAAAAACCGAAAGAAAAGGGAAAAAAGCGAACGAAAAGGGAAAAATCCAAACGAAGAGGGAAAAAATCCATAGAAAAGGGAAAAAACCGAACGAAGAGGCAAAACCCCAAACGAAGAGGGAAAAAACCGAATAAGGAGGGAAAAAACCCAACGAAAAGGGAAAAAAGGAAACGAGAGGGAAAAAATTGAACGAAAAGGGAAAAATACAAACGAAGAGGGAAAAAACGTAACGAAAAGGGAAAAAAACGTATAAAGAGGGAAAAAAAGCGAACGAGGAGGGAAAAATCCAAACGAAAAGGGAAAAATCCAAACGAAGAGGGAAAAAACCGAATGAAGAGGGAAAACACCCATCGAAAAGGGAAAAAAACGAACGAGAGGGTAAAATGCAAACGAAGAGGGAAAAAACGTAACGAAAAGGGAAAAAAAACGAACGAATAGGGAAAAAACCGAACGAGAGGTAGAGAATTAAAAGAAAATGGAAAAAAGCGAACGAGGAGGAAAAAAAACCAAACGAAGAGGGAAAAACCCAACGAGAGGGAAAAAATTGAACGAAAAGGGAAAAAACTCAACGAAAAGGGAAAAATCCAAACGAAGAGGGAAAAAACCGAATGAAGAGGGAAAAAACCCACCGAAAAGGGAAAAAAAGGGGACAAGAGGGAAAAAATTAAACGAAAAGAGAAAAATCCAAACGAAGAGGGAAAAAACGTAACGAAAAGGGAAAAATCCAACGAAGAGGGAAAAAACCCAACGAAAAGGGAAAAAAAGCGAACGAGAGGGAAAAAATTCAACAAAACAGAAAAAACCGAACGAAAAGGGAAAAAACCAAAAGATAAGGGAAAAAAGCGAACGAAAAGGGAAAAATCCAAACGAAGAGGGAAAAAATCCAACGAAAAGGGAAAAAACCGAACGAAGAGGGAAAAAACCGAATGAAGAGGGAAAAAACCCAACGAAAAGGGAAAAAAGGGAACGAAAGGGAAAAAATCGAACGAAAAGGGAAAAATACAAACGAAGAGGGAAAAATACAAACGAAGAGGGAAAAAACGTAACGAAAAGGGAAAAAAACGTATAAAGAGGGAAAAAAGCGAACGAGGAGGGAAAAATCCAAACGAAAAGGGAAAAATCCAAACGAAGAGGGAAAAAACCGAATGAAGAGGGAAAACACCCATCGAAAAGGGAAAAAAACGAACGAGAGGGTAAAATGCAAACGAAGAGGGAAAAAACGTAACGAAAAGGGAAAAAAACGAACGAATAGGGAAAAAACCGAACGAGAGGTAGAGAATTAAAAGAAAATGGAAAAAAGCGAACGAGGAGGAAAAAAACCAAACGAAGAGGGAAAAACCCAACGAGAGGGAAAAAATTGAACGAAAAGGGAAAAAACCCAACGAAAAGGGAAAAATCCAAACGAAGAGGGAAAAAACCGAATGAAGAGGGAAAAAACCCACCGAAAAGGGAAAAAAAGGGGACAAGAGGGAAAAAATTAAACGAAAAGAGAAAAATCCAAACGAAGAGGGAAAAAACGTAACGAAAAGGGAAAAATCCAACGAAGAGGGAAAAAACCCAACGAAAAGGGAAAAAAAGCGAACGAGAGGGAAAAAATTCAACAAAACGGAAAAAACCGAACGAAAAGGGAAAAAACCAAAAGATAAGGGAAAAAAGCGAACGAAAAGGGAAAAATCCAAACGAAGAGGGAAAAAATCCAACGAAAAGGGAAAAAACCGAACGAAGAGGGAAAAAACCGAATGAAGAGGGAAAAAACCCAACGAAAAGGGAAAAAAGGGAACGAAAGGGAAAAAATCGAACGAAAAGGGAAAAATACAAACGAAGAGGGAAAAATACAAACGAAGAGGGAAAAAACGTAACGAAAAGGGAAAAAAACGAAAAAAAAGGGAAAAAAGCGAACGAGGAGGGAAAAATCCAAACGAAAAGGGAAAAATCCAAACGAAGAGGGAAAAAACCGAATGAAGAGGGAAAACACCCATCGAAAAGGGAAAAAAACGAACGAGAGGGAAAAATGCAAACGAAGAGGGAAAAAACGTAACGAAAAGGGGGAAAAAACGAACGAATAGGGAAAAAACCGAACGAGAGGTAAAGAATTAAACGAAAATGGAAAAAAGCGAACGAGGAGGAAAAAAACCAAACGAAGAGGGAAAAACCCAACGAGCGGGAAAAAATTGAACGAAAAGGGAAAAAACCCAACGAAAAGGGAAAAATCCAAACGAAGAGGGAAAAAACGTAACGAAAAGGGAAAAAGACGAATGAAGAGGGAAAGAACCGAACGAGGAGGGAAAAATCCAAACGAAGATGGAATAAACCGAATGAAGAGGGGAAAAAACCCAACGAAAAGGAAAAAAAAGCGAACGAGAGGGAAAAATCCAAACGAAGAGAAAAAAAGTAACGAAAAGGGAAAAAAACGAACGAAGAGGGAAAAAACGTAACCAAAAGGGAAAAAACGAATGAAGAGGGAAAAAACCGAACGAGGAGGGAAAAAACATAATGATGAGGGAAAAAATCCAACGATAAGGGAATAAAAGCGAACGAAAGGGAAAAATCCAAACGAAGAGGAAAAATCCAAACGAAGAAGGGAAAAAAGTAACGAAAAGGGAAAAAAACGAACAAGAAGGAAGAAAACGTAACATAAAGGGAAAAAAACAAACCAAGAGAGAAAAAAACGAACAATGAGGGAAAAAACCGAACGAAAACGGAAAAAACCGAACGAGGAGGGAAAAATGCAAACGAAGAGGGAAAAAACCGAATGAAGAGCTAAAAAACCCAACGAAAAGGGAAAAATCCAAACGAAGAGGGAAAAAACCCAACGAAAAGGGAAAAAAAGCGAACGAGAGGGAAAAAATTGAACGAAAAGGGAAAAACCGAACGAAAAGGGAAAAAACCGAACGATAAGGGAAAAAAGCGAACGAAAAGGAAAAATCCAAACGAAGTGGGAAAAAATCCAACGAAAAGGGAAAAGATCGAACGAAGAGGGAAAAAACGTAACAAAAAGGGAAAAAAACGAGTGAAGAGGGAAAAAACCGAACGAGGAGGGAAAAATCCATACGAAGAGGGAATAAACCGAATGAAGAGGGGAAAGAACCCAACGAAAAGGGAAAAAAGGGGACAAGAGGGAAAAACTTAAACGAAAAGAGAAAAATCCAAACGAAGAGGGAAAAAACGTAACGAAAAGGGAAAAAGACGAATGAAGAGGGAAAAAACCGAACGAGGAGGGAAAAATCCAAACGAAGAGGGAATAAACCGAATGAAGAGGGGAAAAAACCCAACGATAAAGGAAAAAAAGCGAACGAGAGGGAAAAATCCAAACGAAGAGAAAAAAAGTAACATAAGGGAAAAAAACGAACGAAGAGGGAAAAAACGTAACAAAAAGGGAAAAAAACGAATGAAGAGGGAAAAAACCGAACGAGGAGGGAAAAATCCATACGAAGAGGGATAAATCCAAACGAAGAGGGAAAAAAACGAATGAAGAGGGAAAAAAACCCAACAAAAAGGGGGAAAAAGCGAACGAGAGGGAAAAATCCAAACGAGGAGGGAAAAAAGTAACGAAAAGGGAAAAAAAACGAACGAAGAGGGAAAAAACCCAACGAGAGGGAAAAAAGCAAACGAAAAGGGAAAAAACCCAACGAAAAGGGAAAAAAGGGAACGAGAGGGAAAAAATTGAACGAAAAGGGAAAAATCCAAACGAAGATGGAAAAAACGTAACGAAAAGGGAAAAAAATGAATGAAGAGGGAAAAAACCGAACGAGGAGGAAAAAATCCAAAGGAAGAGGGAAAATTCCAAACGAAGAGGGCAAAAACCCAATGAGGAGGGAAAAACCCAACGAAAAGGGAAAAAAAGCGAACGGGAGGGAGAAATCCAAACGAAGAGAGAAAAATCCAAACGAAGAGGAAAAAAAGCAACGAAAAGGGAAAAATATGAACAAAGTGGGAAAAAAGCGAACGAAGAGGGAAAAAACGTAACGAAAGGGAAAAATCCAAACGAAGAGGGAAAATACGTAACGAAAATGGAAAAAAAAAAACGAACGAAGAGGGAAATAGCCGAACGAGAGGGAAAAAATTGAACGAAAAGGGAAAAAACCGAAATAAAAGGGAAAAAACAGAAGGAGGAGGGAAAAATCCAAACGAAGAGGTAAAATTGAACGAAAAGGGAAAAAACCTAAGGAAAAGGGAAAAATCCAAACGAAGAGGGAAAAAAACCAGAAATAGAGGGAAAAAAGCGAATGAAGAGGGAAAAAAACCCAACAAAAAGGGGAAAAAAGCGAACGAGTGGGAAAAATCCAAACGAGGAGGGAAAAAGGTAACGAAAAGGGAAAAAAAACGAACGAAGAGGGTAAAAACTCAACGAGAGGGAAAAAGAGCAAACGAAAAGGGAAAAAACCCAACGAAAAGGGAAAAAAAGGGAACGAGAGGGAAAAAATTGAACGAAAAGGGAAAATCCAAACGAAGAGAGAAAAAACGTACCGAAAAGGGAAAAAAACGAATGAAGAGGGAAAAAACCGAACGAGGAGGGAAAAATCCAAACGAAAAGGGAAAAAAAGCGAACGGGAGGGAAAAATCCAAACGAAGAGAGAATAAACCGAATGAAGAGGGGAAAAAACCCAACGAAAAGGGAAAAAAAAGCGAACGAGAGTGAAAAATCCAAACGAAGAGAAAAAAAAGTAACGAAAAGGGAAAAAAACGAACGAAGAGGGAAAAAACGTAACAAAAAGGGAAAAAAACGAATGAAGAGGGAAAAAACCGAACGAGGAGGAAAAAATCCATACGAAGAGGGATAAATCCAAACGAAGAGGGAAAAAAAACGAATGAAGAGGGAAAAAAACCCAACAAAAAGGGGAAAAAAGCGAACGAGTGGGAAAAATCCAAACGAGGAGGGAAAAAAGTAACGAAAAGGGAAAAAAACGAACGAAGAGGGAAAAAACTCAACGAGAGGGAAAAAGAGCAAACGAAAAGGGAAAAAACCCAACGAAAAGGGGAACAAAGGGAACGAGAGGGAAAAATTGAACGAAAAGGGAAAAATCCAAACGAAGAGAGAAAAAACGTAACGAAAAGGGAAAAAAACGAATGAAGAGGGAAAAAACCGAACGAGGAGGGAAAAATCCAAACGAAGGGGGAAAAATCCAAATGCAGAGGTAAAATTGAACGAAAAGGGAAAAAACCTAAGGAAAAGGGAAAAATCCAAACGAAGAGGGAAAAAAACGAATGAAGAGGGAAAAAAAACCCAACAAAAAGGGGAAAAAAGCGAACGAGTGGGAAAAATCCAAACGAGGAGGGAAAAAATCCAACGAAAAGGGAATAAGAGCGAACGAAAGGAAAAAATCCAAACGAAGAGGAAAAATCCAAACGAAGAGGGGAAAAAAAGTAACGAAAAGGGAAAAAACGAACAAGAGGGAAGAAAACGTAACATAAAGGGAAAACAACGAAACAAGAGAGAAAAAAACGAACAAAGAGGGAAAAAACGGAACGAAAACGGAAAAAACCGAACGAGGAGGGAAAAATGCAAACGAAGAGGGAAAAAGCCGAATGAAGAGGTAAAAAACCCAACGAAAAGGGAAAAATCCAACGAAGAGGGAAAAAACCCAACGAAAAGGGAAAAAAAGCGAACGAGAGGGAAAAAATTCAACAAAACGGAAAAAACCGAACGAAAAGGGAAAAAAACCAAAAGAAAAGGGAAAAAAGCGAACGAAAAGGGAAAAATCCAAACGAAGAGGGAAAAAATCCAACGAAAACGGAAAAAACACAACGAAGAGGGAAAAAACCGAATGAAGAGGGAAAAAACCCAACGAAAAGGGAAAAAAGGGAACGAAAGGGAAAAAATCGAACGAAAAGGGAAAAATACAAACGAAGAGGGAAAAAACGTAACGAAAAGGGAAAAAAAACGAATAAAAAGGGAAAAAAGCGAACGAGGAGGGAAAAATCCAAACGAAAAGGGAAAAATCCAAACGAAGAGGGAAAAAACCGAATGAAGAGGGAAAACACCCATCGAAAAGGGAAAAAAATGAACGAGAGGGAAAAATGCAAACGAAGAGGGAAAAAACGTAACGAAAAGGGGAAAAAACGAACGAATAGGGAAAAAACCGAACGAGAGGTAAAGAATTAAACGAAAATGGAAGAAAGCGAACGAGGAGGAAAAAAACCAAACGAAGAGGGAAAAACCCAACGAGCGGGAAAAAATTGAACGAAAAGGGAAAAAACCCAACGAAAAGGGAAAAATCCAAACGAAGAGGGAAAAAACCGAATGAAGAGGGAAAAATCCATACGAAGAGGGATAAATCCAAACGAAGAGGGAAAAAAACGAATGAAGAGGGAAAAAACCGAACGAGGAGGGAAAAATCCATACGAAGAGGGATAAATCCAAACGAAGAGGGAAAAAAACGAATGAAGAGGGAAAAAACCCAACAAAAAGGGGAAAAAAGCGAACGAGAGGGAAAAATCCAAACGAGGAGGGAAAAAAGCAACGAAAAGGAAAAAAAACGATCGAAGAGGGAAAAATCCCCAACGAAAAGGGAAAAAAGGGAACGAGAGGGAAAAAATTGAACGAAAAGGGAAAAATCCAAACGAAGAGGTAAAAAACGTAACGAAAAGGGAAAAAAACGAATGAAGAGGGAAGAAACCGAACGAGGAGGGAAAAAACCCAATGATGAGGGAAAAAATCCAACGAAAAGGGAATAAAAGCGAACGAAAGGGAAAAATCCAAACGAAGAGGAAAAATCCAAACAAAGAGGGGAAAAAAGTAACGAAAAGGGAAAAAACGAACAAGAAGGTAGAAAACGTAACACAAAGGGAAAAAAACAAACCAAGAGAGAAAAAAACGAACAAAGAGGGAAAAAACCGAACGAAAACGGAAAAAACCGAACGAGGACGGAAAAATGCAAACGAAGAGGGAAAAACCGAATGAAGAGGTAAAAAACCCAACGAAAAGGGAAAAATCCAAACGAAGAGGGAAAAAAACCCAACGAAAAGGGAAAAAAAGCGAACGAGAGGGAAAAAATTGAACGAAAAGGGAAAAACCGAACGAAAAGGGAAAAAACCGAACGATTAGGGAAAAAAGCGAACGAAAAGGTAAAATCCAAACGTAGTGGGAAAAAATCCAACGAAAAGGGAAAAGACCGAACGAAGAGGGAAAAAACCCAACGAGAGGGAAAAAATTGAATAAAAAGGAAAGAAAACCAACGAAAAGGGAGAAATCCAAACGAAGGGAAGAAACCGAATGAAGAGGGAAAAAACCCAACGAAAAGGCAACGAGAGTGAAAAGAATGAAGAGGGAAAAAACCCAACGAAAAGGGCAACGAGAGTGAAAAAATTGAACGAAAAGGGAAAAACCCAAACGAAGAGGGAAAAACGTAAGGAAAAGGAAACAAAACGAATGAAGAGGGAAAAAATTGAACGAGGAGGGAAAAAATTGATCGAAAAGGGAAAAAGCGATCGAGGAGGGAAAATCCAAACGAAGAGGGAAAAATCCAAACGAAGAGGGAAAAAACCGAATGAAGAGGGAAAAAACCCAACGAAAAGGGAAAAAAAGCGAACGAGAGGGAGAAATCCAAACGAAGAGGGAAAAAATCCAACGAAGAGGGAAAAAAAGTAACGAAAAGGGAAAAATACGAACCAAGAGGAAAAAAAAACGAACGAAGAGGGAAAAAACGTAACAAAAGGGAGAAATCTAAACGAAGAGGGAAAAAACGTAACGAAAATGGACAAAAACGAACCAAGAGGGAAATAGCCGAACGAGAGGGAAAAAACCGAACAAAAAGGGAGAAAACCGAACGAGGAGGTAAATTCCAAACCAAGAGGGAAAAATTGAACGAAAAGGGAAAAAACCCAACGAAAAGGGAAAAATCCAAGCGAAGAGAGAAAAAACCCGACGAAGAAGGAAAAAACCGAACGTAGAGGGAGAAAACCCAACGAGGGGGAAAAAACCGAAAGAAGAGAGAAAAAACCCAAGGAGAGGGAAAAATTGAACGAAAAGGGAAAAACGTACCGAAAAGGGAAAAATCCAAACGAAGGGGGAAAAACGCGACGAAGAGCGTAAACACCGGTGCAAGAGGGAGAAAACCCAACGAGAGGGAAAAAAACCAAATGAAGAGGGAAAAAACCCAACGAAGAGGGGAAAATCCAAACGAAGAGGGAAAAAACCCAACGAAAAGAAAAAAAAACGAACGAGAGGGAAAAATTCAACAAAAGGGAAAAAACCGAACGAAAAGGGAAAAACCGAACGAAAAGGAAAAAACGTAACGAAAAAGGGAAAAAAAGCGAACGAGAGGGAAAAAATTGAACGAAAAGGGAAAAACCGAACGAACAGGGAAAAAACCGAACGATAAGGGTAAAAAGCGAACGAAAAGGTAAAATCCAAACGATGTGGGAAAAAAATCCAACGAAAAGGGAAAAGACCGAACGAAGAGGGAAAAAACCCAACGAGAGGGAAAAAATTGAATAAAAAGGAAAGAAAACCAACGAAAAGGGAGAAATCCAAACGAAGAGGGAAAAAACCGAACGAAGAGGGAAAAAAAACCCAACGAAAAGGGAACGAGAGTGAAAAAATTGAACGAAAAAGGGAAAAATCCAAACGAAGAGGGAAAAACGTAAGGAAAAGGAAACAAAACGAATGAAGAGGGAAAAAGTTTAACGAGGAGCGGAAAAAATTGATCGAAAAGAGGAAAAAGCGAACGAGGAGGGAAAATCCAAACGAAGAGGGAAATGACCGAATGAAGAGGGAAATAACCCAACGAAAAGGGAAAAATGCAAACGAAGAGGGAAATAACACAACGAGGGGGAACAAAATGAACGAAAAGGGCAAAATCCAAACGAAGAGGGAAAAAACGTAACGGAAAGGGAAAAAACCAACGAAGAGGGAAACCAACCCAACGAAAAGGGACAAAATGCAAACGAAGAGGGAAAAAACCCAACGAGACGGGAAAAAATTGAACGAAAAGCGAAAAATCCAAACGAAGAGGGAAAAAACGTAACGGAAAAGGAAAAAAGCGAATGAAGAGGGAAAAAACCGAACGAGGAGGGAAAAATCCAAACGAAGAGGGAAAATTCCAAATGAAGAGGGAAAAAACCCAATGAAGAATGAAAAACCCAACGAAAAGGGAAAAAAAGCGAACGAGAGGGAGAAATCCAAACGAAGAGGGAAAAATCCAACGAAGAGGGAAAAAAAGTAACGAAAAGGGAAAAATACGAACCAAGAGGAAAGAAACGAACGAAGAGGGAAAAAACGTAACAAAAGGGAGAAATCCAAACGAAGAGGGAAAAAACGTAACGAAAATGGACAAAAACGAACGAAGAGGGAAATAGCCGAACGAGAGGGAAAAAAATTGAACGAAAAGGGAAAAAACCGAACAAAAAGGGAGAAATCCGAACGAGGAGGTAGATTCCAAACCAAGAGGGAAAAATTGAACGAAAAGGGAAAAAACCCAACGAAAAGGGAAAAATCCAAACGAAGAGAGAAAAAACCCGAAGAAGAGGGAAAAAACCGAACGTAGAGGGAGGAAAACCCAACGAGGGGGAAAAAACCGAAAGAAGAGAGAAAAACCCAAGGAGAGGGAAAAATTGAACGAAAAGGGAAAAACGTAACGAAAAGGGAAAAATCCAAACGAAGGGGGAAAAAACCCGACGAAGAGCGTAAACACCGGTGCAAGAGGGAGAAAACCCAACGAGAGGGAAAAAATTTGAACGAACAGAGAAGAAACCGAACGAGGAGGGAAAAATCTAAACGAAGAGGGAAAAAACCAAATGAAGAGGGAAAAAACCCAACGAAGAGGGGAAAATCCAAACGAAGAGGGAAAAAACCCAACGAAAAGAGAAAAAAAGCGAACGAGAGGGAAAAATTCAACAAAAGGGAAAAAACCGAACGAAAAGGGAAAAACCGAACGAAAAGGGAAAAAACGTAACGAAAGGGAAAAATCCAAACGAAGAGGGAAAAAAACGTAACGGAAATGGAAAAAAACG